>VZRZ01000978.1:962349-1014045 GCA_013398175.1 Climacteris rufus
AAAAACCAAAACGAAACCAAATATATCTTATCTTTCATTTGAATACAACCTGGCAATGTCCTGTCTCCACAGACAGCAGGCAACACTGCCTGCCAGTCCATGGCCTGAAGATGAGCGAGGAAAGGGAGGACTGAGCCAACAGAAATATTCATTCCCCAGTACTTCTACTGCTCTTCCAATGTGTCTGTTACTAAGAACTCGGTATTTTCATAACACTTAGATAATGGGCAGTGGGTGTTTCTGTGATGACATATTGAGAACTCAAAGATTAATGTGTCATTTTACTATTTCCATTCTGATATCTCTATGCTGATAAATGCTTGGCAATCTCACCATCCCATTAGTAATATTAAATACTGTGAACCTCGGGTCTAGGGAGATATAAACCATTTTAAAATTGAATGTGACCAATAAAATGCTCACTGGGCAGCTTTCCAACGCAAGAACTCTCCAGGCTCACTATCAAAACATGTTGTAGAAAAGAGCTACCAGACATTTCTTTCATAATTGAGAGTGAGAGATGTGAGTTTTTAGGGTAATCCTTTATGGACCAGCATGGAGATGAACACCCAGATATTTCTGGTATCAGGTAATATTACAGCTTGGATCAGTAATACTTGGAAGAGCTTCATTTAGATTTTCCCATCGGTGTTGGATGGAATCTTTGGCAAATGGAAATCTCTCTGTTAAATCACTCTGTTCTGACAAACCACTCCTCTCATCCATAAAAGATGCATAGTTTTTGACAAAGAAAACTCAGAGTAAAGCTTAACAAGCATGAAAAGAGCTGAATTAAGACTTTGGTGTGTTTTTTTTTCTTTCACACAGAAACCTTTCTTTTACCAATACGAGGCTGAGATGAGTTAATCACCAGACTGACAAAGTCAACCCTTGTACCAGTACACTTTCTCCAAGGTCATCCAATGAGTCAATGTGCAAACTGGGCTGAGAACGTAGGAATTGCGTCCTACAAGAGCAATAATTCTACTATATTTATCCAGGCTCTTGTGTTTCCTAATGCACTTTTTTTTTCATTTTTCTTTTTTTTGTTTTTTTTTTTAATGGTGAACATCAGCAGGCAGCTGCAACCAGGCATTATCTGAGAGTCATATAAAGTAAAGCATGCAGCAAGGCAGCATCAACAGACAGGTGAGAGTGCTTCAAAGGCCTTTGGGAAAGGTGCAGAAATTCATCCAAGACTCCATAATGAACTTTAACATTTAAACATTTTCTGAAGGGAGAAAGGAAAAAAAGAGAATTCAAACCCAAATGAATGGGACTAGAATGTGACCCCAGGAAAGGTCATTAAAGCACAGAGGCACTTTTCCTCTCTGTTTGGTTTAAACACTAGAATGCAATCACAATGCCTGGCAGCCCTCTGCTCCTACAAGCACCTTAGTAGCATTACATTTAGATGTGTATATCCTGCTGCCTCATGTCTCAGCCATAACAGGATCTTTTCTCTACCCTGAATAAACAAAGTCTGATCTTCTCCCATATAATTTCTATTTCAGTAGAAGTAAAGAGGTCTGGTTATTGGTCTTGACTCCAGCAAGCTCTTTTCCTCTATATATGGGCTGAGGCACACAAAATGCTGAGCTCTTTCTGGACACAATTTGAACCTGGACTCAAGACGACACAAGCAGAAGCAGATTTGCTCAGACCCACTTTGTTGGGGAACTTCCAACATCAGAGAAAGCATCAAATAAAATAGCAAGCATTTTGAAACAGCTTGGAGGGAACCTTGCGAAGAACTGAGCACCACCAGTACCTGTAAGGTCTGATAGGAAGGGTGAATGTGTTAAGCATGGGGATGAACTGGAGATGTCTGAGCAGCTCAGCCATGCTTAAATTTAGATAGCCAACACTTAACCTTTTCTTCTCCCACTTACTTTCCCTTATAGTCATGCAGGGTCTTTCTTTGAGTGTACCAAGTTTGTTGCACCGAGCCCCCAACAAATGTAACAATCAACACTGATGAGAACCAGAAAACAACCAGAAATCTTCCACACAGACTCTAATGCCACATAAAGAAAACAGGGGTTTGTAATTGTCATGGGGTATTAAAAAAAAAGGAAAAGAATCACATCAATGTCAGTTTTAATAAAAGTAAACACAGTCCAGTAGTATCGTCAGAATGGCTGCCAGTCCAGAAAACCATTGCGATTAAATAAGAGGCCATGTGGACTTCAGCATGTGGGTCTTGACTCACTCTGTCCCCCGATGACTGCCTACATGTGAAGTTCTGAATGGTTAGATACTGTTAAATATTAGCAAATATTAGCAACTATGGCTGATTCCTCAAACCCTGAAGATTCTTCTAGGTGACCAGATATCCTCATGTCCAAATGTCATTCCTTAGGAAGGTCTCTTCACGGAAGTTTATTGGAAAGGATGTGAGGTGATAAGGAGAGCTGCTTACCCTTCTCATTCACGTATCCTTTGTCTAGGACACTCTAATACCCCCTGATGTTATACACTCGGTTTCACCTAGTCAGACAGCAGAGTAACCTGACTTGGCATCTGCTGTTGCCATTCGATAATGGTTTCCTCTCCTGTGTCCATAAGTCATTGTTAAACGAGGACAGGAACAAGGCAGCTTCCTATTTCTGTCCTCCTTGATGACCCATAAACATGAATTGCTTTGATGGCTGATTCAGCCCTTTTCCAGAAATAGGTGTCCCTAGTACTAGCTCTTCCCAGTGTCTTCCTGCCTTCTTTTAGAGCAGGCCTGTGGAGGCCATGCTAGTGTTGTCCCTACACAGAGAAGAGACTGTAGGAGGTGAGAGATCTCTCTAACCTCCAGTTAGAGGACACACAGGGAGGCTTCTTACCTTACTCTTCTCTATTGAGGACAATAGTGCCCAGGAGCCAGGTAAGCTCAGTCACAGGTTAGGCTCAGTTTGCTCTGCAAAACCATCTCATGGCAGAACACATTTGATTAAAAACTGCACAGCACGCACACACTCAGCTGCCTGCAAGTTGGCTGGGACTCAGGAAGTCCCAAAGCTGGGTTTAAAAATCTGTTCTCACAGCTTGAAAGTAAAGCTCCCAAATCTAGTGACAGTGTCACATGGGGACTGATTAACAGAAGCTTGCCACTGATTTTGGTATGTAATTACCTCGTATCAGTGAAGGTTAATTTCAGTTAAATAGATCATAGCAATATCCTTTGAGTCTTGGTAAGCTGATCTAAGATGAAGCTGCCAGTTCAGTCATTTAAAATTAGAGCAATGCTCTCCCTCCTTCAGGCCCCCCAGCATCATTCTTGTTACCACATGCTAACCCCGCTGCAATCTGATGCTGTACCTAATAAAGAATTGCTATGCTCAAGTGGGAGGCAATGAGAACACAAGCACCACTGCTACAAAAGCCAAATAGAATTTGCTTTATGACAAAAAAAGGATGAAGAAAGATGAGTGTCTGGTTCTGTGACATCATGATAGCCTTGTGTTCAACTCCTATGTACAACCATTCATTTGTAGGACAGGGATGTGCCCTCTCTTAAGGAGCTCCCCAAAGAGAGCATGATACTACAGTTGTGAGGGGTTCCTTACAATCTGAAAAAGAGGAATAGGCAGACACCAAAGAGCTAATAGAGAATAAATAGCCTTTCGTCAAAACCAGATAGCTAAAGGAAGGTAGTAGAAACCCAAACAGCACACTCGCCTATTACCAATTGTTAATAATTGGTCAGATTGATAAGCAATTCTTGCTCAGACTTGCGGCAGTCTAATTCTCCAGGAAGGACAGTCTGGTGCCCTTCTCCAACACATCAAAGCCCATACCCTCTGTCCCTCAGGGTTTGTACATCACTGCCTGGCCATGCCAAGTCTGCCCACACACAGGAGAAACAGCAATGTCATGGCTGGTGATCTGGCTCTTAGAACACAAAAACTGAGTTTCAGCCAGAAGAGAACAGGAGATTCTGGCTCTTAGGCCAGTTGAGTGGTGCTTCATGGGATAAAAATTCTTCTATTTTGAACATCAGAGTTCAGTATCCCCTACTTATGTATGTGGATACAATACAGCAGAGCTGTATCTAAATGTGTCCTAAGTATATTAGACCAATATACCAAAGTTTCCAGTGGATTTTATGGCCCCTTTCCATTTTTTGCTGTCTTGTTACATGACAGATCTTAAACTTTCTGTAAGCTTTAAGTCAGAGCAAACAGCTGAGTGTACGAAAGGTGAAAAAGCAATGGCAGACCATGTCACACACACAGCTCGGACTGGAATCAGCAAAATGTCACTCTCATACTACTCATGCGGAGTCAATTTCTGGGATAACACACATATCCAAAAAGTCTGTTCAGCTTTTAAAATGATCAATAATAGACCTTTTTAATGGTCACATCGGGTAATCCACTAGCAATCCTAGATAAATAACTTCCCTTCTCCCCTTTCACTACTGAGAACTTGTGAACCAAAACCATTTGCTTTTATGATCTGCATAATTGTAAAGAATGTAATTTTACATTTCTCTGTACTAACTGAATTAAATATCCTTAAAACAACTCTTAATTTTTCTCTGCCCTAATGTTTTCCTCTTTGCCTAAACTTTTTCCCTAATTCCCTATAAAACACTCATTTTCAAATGCTTTCCTGTCAGCTGGTATCACCAAAACTTTACTACATTTGTCTTGAACTCTGTTGAGGCAGTTCTACTCTCCTGGAGATCTGAGCAGAATGATATATATATACATTGCAGTCAGTAGAACAATATAAAACTGTTTTGAGAGAAGAGCCAGATGGAGAGAGACACAGGAATCCTGGGCATACAAGGACACACTTACAGGATTGACCCTGAGGGGTTTCAATAGAGTTAATGCTGTCACTGGATTGAAAATTCTGTTTTATGCTAGTAGCACATAAAGCTTTTCACTCTTGTCTGTGGTCGCCTGCAAGTTATCAATAAGTATTTACCATATATTTTTCACATAAATTACCTTCATACTCTCCATTCAGCATGCACATTAATGCTTCACGTTGCAAGATGTATCTGTTGTTTAATAAAACTGTTGTTGGCAGCAACCTGAGAAATGTGTGATCACGTCCTTTCTGCATGGATAGTGTCCTTTTCTTGTTTTGTGCTGTAGAGGCTGAACGGGATACAGCTAGAATCACTGGTAAAGTTTCCCACAACTTACATCAGAAAACTTCAATCTGTGATCTAAATTTTACCATGTAATTTTACCATGTAATTTGGTTTTACAACCTTCTTCATCTACAAATCAAAGTCTTGCTCCTACCAACAGGAAATCTGGCCCTCTCTTCCCCATATCTGTCTAAGGCCAAATGGAAGTGTTTCACAAGAGGAAGCAGCCAGAGCTCTGTGCATCTTATCTAAAATGACATAACTCTTAGTAGAGCTTCACATTTCTCTCGTGCCCCCAAAGCAGTCAGAAGGAACATATTTTGCTTTCACCAAATTCTATCATCAGCTGAAAAGCAGATGCTGCTGAATGCATCTTTGATGGGAAAACACTTTTATAGTGAAAATGAAAGCCAGGCTGTCAGCAGCACTGAACTATCAGGTAGATATGGCAGGGCCTTGGGGTGTAAATCCACTTTATTTGAACAGCGTCCCCTATGAATACTCCTCAGAGAAGCCATTTAAGGTTTGCAGAGCAGTCTAGCAAGGCACCATGGGGCAGAACCAAGTGCCTGCTGATCCTCCTGATCAAAACCTGCAGAGTGACACTCCTGCCTTGCACAGCCAGGGGCAACACCTCTTCCTGATGCTAGGGACACATTTGCCTAAGGTGAACCCCAGTCAAAATGTGAAGCAGTGTCAGCCATCAGAGGATGTTTGTTGTGTACTGTCACCTCCAAGCAGGACCTTCATGGTGTGTACATGAACTGCTGTTCCTCTCTCCTAGACACAGGTGTGCAAGACACCAGAAGGGCAAGACAGATTGCCCAGCCTTTAACAGCAGCAATCCAGCAGTCCTCTGGGAAACAGAAGGGAACACACCTCTCTGCTCCCCTCTCCTGGTCCTGTTTCTCGGCACTGGAGAACACAGCTGATGTAATGAGCATGTTTGAACTCATGAATATTTCAGAGCCTGTCTTCCCCCAAGAACGTCTGTGACAGCTCTTACTCACTGTTGCACATCAATGTACAACTAAACATGCTAACGCACATGAGGCAACAGATCATATATTTATGAGATGTTTAAAGGGAAAACTCACCAAAGGCAGCCCAAGCACACGCACAAGGGATAAGGACATTAAAGACTTAAAACAGACCAGTTAGGATGCTATTTTTGGACTGCTCTCTGCGAGGAGACAGCAGATTTTCCCACCATGTCAGTGACCTCCTCTTGCCTACACATATCTATGGCTGCATATAAGACTTTGCTCATGAGAGTTATCACTGGAGCCTTTAAAAAGCCCATAAACTCAAATACTACATGGGAGATGGGACACTAAAAGGATAGGGTGCAGGATTTTCTTAGTGATTCATCACTAAGACCGTTTTGGTATGTCCTAGTGAATACAATAATAAAATTTGCACAGTGCTGTTTTATATCAGGGAATTTTTTTTGGGTAAGCTGCTGTAAGAATAGCTCTGAAGAGACCTGCTCCTGAGAGGAGTGGCCACAGAAGTGGTGCCATGCCCAAGCTCACTGTGGGCAGGGTGACAGCTGCCTCCTGCCTCTGTTGGGTGCAGGCAGCACCCAGCCAGTAACAAACCAGGTGCTGCTTCTGGGGAACAGTCTGGGAACAACTGACAGGGTGAAAAGTAAGTAACTAAAGTAATCATCCTATCAGGCTTGAATGATTTCAAGACATTACCCAAATATAATGGTTCAAGATGGAAAGTCCTGGGTCCCATCACAGTAAAGAACAGTGATACAGATCAGGTCTCCACAGAGGAAGGACAACAAATGGGAGTTTAACATAGGATGACATTTTCAAATGTACCTATGCTAATTCAGAGAGTAATGTAAGAAAACTCTGGCCCCAGTTACTCTGTATTTCCAGAGATCATCATTCAAGCTCAGTTTTGCAGGTTTCAAATTCTGTTTCTACAGGATTTAAGCAGTATTATTCAGCAGCCCTCTGAATGGAAATAGCCCTTTAAAAGACTTGAAGATTTGCTTGCTCATAGGAAAACAATTTTCCCATTGCAAAATTCTACATATTGAGTAAATCACATCTTTTGGTGATTCATTTTGCAATTTGTCTTCATAAGAGATACAAAAAACTTCCAGTTTACCACACACCTGGAGTTTCTCCTCTGCAACCCACGGTGGGTGGCAGCAGAGGCCTGGCAGAGAGGGCAGAAGCAGCCTGAGTCACCGAGATGTTTATCTAGACAAGCAGATGTTGCAAAGGGTGGTTTCTTATGTTGTTTTGTCCCATTTCAAAGTAAAACAAAAAGTTTTCTTGTAACTAAAACAAAAGAGACAAAACGGGTTGAGAAATAAATTCTTATTAAGCATCCTGTCCAAAAGTGTTCATGTCCTTGTAGCAATATGCATAACAGACTCTGATGTGTTTGATGCTAAGCAAGAGTAGAGCTTGTAGAGGCTTGAAAGACATTGTACCTTCTATGTAATGGCAAGTATTTGACTTTAAGTTACTTGCTATTTGATGCAGACTGCAAAGTATTCAGTCTTGAGAAAAAATGTTAGAGATGTCTATGATAGAAATTGTCTCAATGGGGACAAATGATCGGCAGTAGCCAGAGATCAGGTGGCTGCTACCAGATGTTACAAAATTATACCCAAGGCTTTACAGCATGGTATGAAGATTGTAATGACACTCATTCCCAAGACATCCCTAGCTCAGAACACCTGTTAGAGGGAAACCTTAATTGAAGTTGGTATCCATCAAAGCCAAAGTCTTTAAAATCCAGCTTAGCAGAGCTAAAAGCTAAGAGGTAGCTGTAGTCTCATATGTGCCTTCATCTCCTAAAGTTTCTGTCCATTCAAACACTTTTGCCCCATTCCAAAAAACACCTGGCCTCCCTCACCTTGTGGGAAACATAGCGGCAACCCACTGCATTATCGCAAAGGACAAGGTAAGAGCATAGTGATTTCCTTCTAATTCATCTTCCAACACAGGGACCCAACAGGCTGCTTTGGTGTAAGCACTCACAATATTCAGAGCCCTGTATTAAAAACTGACCTTAAAAATTAGTAGTATGGAAGAGTCACTCAAACATCTCTCCTGTGCCCAAAATGTGATGGCATGCCTGGGACTAGGCAGGCATGAAGGAAGACTGGTGGCTGAGTCAGCCATAGGCAGGTTAGTCAGGCCCTAAACCAGCCTTTATATGAAGCTGACTCAAGTTTATCAACAATTTAATACATACTTTAGTGAATGATTTCCATATCATTTGCATGCTTCCTTTTTCCCAGAATTTTCCATGTAATTTTTTTTTGTGGATAAAAGTTTCTAAGATCATATAAAAAGTAAAATTTTCTCTGCCCCAAACTAGATAAATTTTCTGTTGTAACTCCCCTTTACTGGGGTGCATGATCAAAGCCAGCAAATATTCACAGAACCAAATATTCACAGAAATCCAAGGAGGAATATCAAGTTTTCATGAAAAACTTTTTTCTTCTTTAGAAATCCATCAGAATATATTTCAGCTTGCATGCATTTGGGTCAATTAAAATCCACTAGAGTAAGAAAGGATAAAAGAAATGTAATCTGATTTCACTAAACTTCTGTCTTTCAATCTGGATGCCTAGTTTACACTAGTATATTCATTCTTATGCCAAAATTAAGCACATTTTATTCTTCTAAGTATATTTTAAAAATCAACTTATCAGGAAAAAAAATAAAAAAGAAACATAATTCTGCAGGGCAGCTGTACAGTACCCACATATTTGGTGAACACAGTTTTACCTCAAATGGTGCATTTGGAGGTGACTTTGTGGAAATCATGCTGTCCCTGTGACTGAAGGGAAAAGGAGATTTAAATTTTTTTTATTCTGACTCTTCCTCTGAATTTTGGGATCATAAGTCACAATAGAAGTTTAACTACCTTATAAGAGTAGAAGCTTTAATGATTGCCTTGTTGGAGTTTTTTTTGGTTTGGCCTTTTTTGCCTTTTTCCTCCTTAGACTCTCATATTTAAAGTTTTGTAGAGAAAGGAATAAAAAACAACTTCCAGTCTGCTGCTTGACTATTTAGTACAGACGTACTGCCAAAGTCCAACATACTTTTTTAACTGCTTACACATGTACTCCAGATGAGTTTATTGCTGAAACCTAAGTTTTATTCTTGGTCATATGGCTATAAATTAAAAATACAAAATAAAATGACAGCTTCCTCCTACTCTTGCTTGTTAACTTAATCTACTAACTAAACTATTTTCCTTTCTTCCCTCTCTGTTTAAATTTGGCCACATAGGCTAAAAGTCCAAAGCTGATGGAGATAATGAAATATTAGGGAGGAGTTTCAGTTAAGATTCAGTCAAACTGAAATAGAGATCAACTGATGATAAAAAAGTTGCAAATGGATTTTTGGAAAACATATATATTATTAAGCTGTCTCAGAACTGCAGGTTCTTTGTCTTTTGAAAATGTAAGAGAACACAGTCTCTGCTCTTTCTGCAGCTGGTGGAACCTTGTGAACTTTGTGCTCAATCAAAAGAGGAGTAAAGTTTTCAAAAACTAAACAGTGGGTAAAATTTATTCATAGTGCAGTTCCGTTTACTTGTCTGAAGTCAGCCTAGGGATGAATTGCAACCATATATTTCACCCAGAAGATTTACTGAGCAAAACTGAAAAGGTGTTCCAAAACAGTCTGTCAGGCCAGGTAACACAGGAAAGACCACACAGTATTGGAAAGCCAGCAATGGTCTCCTCAGACTACTGTCTGCACATAGCTAGTAACACAGAACTTTCTCCCTGAAACTGGATCTGGGAGTTTAGTCAAAACAGCAGTTGCAATTAATGCTCTGAACAATATGCGTAGGAATAGTGAATTCTAGTCTACTTGAAGATTTTCACCAGTATCCTTCAGACATATAGACCTGAGTTGAAACAAAAGTTGTATCCTTAAGACAAAAAGGGATTGTTTAAATTCTGTGAGGTGTGCTAGCAGGAATCACATGTGGTGAAAACTGACGGATTCATGATGTGCTGTGATTTTTTCAGACATGGTTCAGAAAACCTCCCAGAGGCTGGCTCCATCTCTCCTATACCTTGTCCTCTGAATAGCTTCATCTAAATTCGGAGCAAATCCCATCACTTCCTTTGCCTTCAAGAACTCACAAGTCACAAAAAAAATGAAAACAAACTCATAATTACACAGAATTTTCATCAGAGTAGCAAGAGAACAAGGCACAGACTCTCCCATCCTGAGGGAATATCTCATTCCTGTGTTGGCCCCATGAACAAAGGGTATGTGTAAAGTTTTAATGAATTGGACCCAGAAGTTACATCACAACTTGCAGAGTGGAAGAATAAAATATTGGAACTTTATTCTTCAGGAACTATTCGACTATTGAAATGTCAGCTACTTCTCCAATGATAACATTTAAGTTAATTATCCATAACACTTAAGTTAAAATAATGTATATCAACAGCTTTATAATGAAGTCATGATTAATCTTTAATGAAAGACTTAAAATTTACCAACAGAATGTATTTTTTGAGTGGGTCACCCACATCAAAGATGCCATATTCCATCACAGAGATAATATTTTAAAAACAACTTCCTGGATTCACATTCCCTCAACAGATGATTCAGGGGGAAAGGAAAATTATACAGAGTTCAGTCTTGAGAAGTGCAAAGCACTAATCTTTCTTGCACTAATACTGCTGTTTGAAGAACAGGTTAAATTGGAGGAGAAGTGAGAAACAGAGGCTAGTCAGAAGAAAGAGAAAGCTTACTCCAAGAGTGCACATGTTTTAAATGTGTCAAAATCAAGTGACTAATTAAGACAATAATTCAAATTAAAACTGGCTGGTAGTTGAACATTCCTCAGACCCTTATTCAGCAAAAGTTTTGAGTGTTTGCCTGGTTTGAGTCTCACCAAAATCAATTGACAATCAAAGAACAGTTCTGAAAAGCTGAAACCTGAGAATAATTTTCCCTACTTTTTGAAGTTTTCTGAAGTTTTGGTCTGGTGTTAGCAGTCCTGTGCAAAAGTTTTGTACAATGAGACCAAACTACAGTAACTACATTTGGCATAGCCTGTGTATAAACACAGCAGTGCAACACATGGGTAAGGGTTTGACTCTGTGAATCATCATCATTTTGACTCTGCTCAAATCTTGTTTCCAGTAGTGACCAGAGCCACAATTCCAGTGCAAGAAATCCTTTCTATGGAGATCCAGTCACTGGAAAAGCTTCTTCCTTGTCTGTTTATGGACCAGTATTTCCCTTTTTGAGACTTCATTTCCCTTTCAAAATTTCTATATAATCTCAACTAATACAATTCTTTTAGATTATGCAGTTTATTTTGTTTCCATGACAACCTGAAGAACAGAGTGCCAGTGATTATTCACATATCCTGGACCATGATCTTAAACTTCTGGGTTTGCCCAAACTGGCCACATCACCATCAGTTCAGAACCCTTTTTTCCACATCAGTAGAATAACTTTCTTCATTCCAGAGACACCCTAAGTCCAGGAAGAGAAGGCAAGCAGTTCTACAAAATTCCCCTCCAAAAGTCCTAGTGTCTGTGTATAGTAGAAAGTTTTTCCTCTATCAGAGCCCTTCATGAGAGCTTTCACGTAAGTCATGAATTCTTTTCCCTTAACAGTTGCCAAGGACAAAATGCAACACAGTCACAGAAAAACTAAAGTAGTTGCTGTCACTAGCAATAAACTCCAGAAACTTTAGCAGAAACTTAAAAGCTGTCATACTCCTGTAGAATAATAATTAGAATTCCCTTCTGATCTCTCAGCCCAGGTAAAAACCATTTCTTTGATGGTTTGTTCAGGTTTTATTTTGGGCTTCAGACCTCACAAAGAAGGATTTGTGTCAATTTTCTGACACTGCTAATTTGTCAGAAATTTAGATGTATCCTCTCGTTATCTCAAGCAGTTTGGACATAACCTTAAGAATGTAGCCATTTGTGTACTGGAAAGGTTTTATTGCTGCTATTCTTGAGGCATATCTTGTATTTGCCATGAAGTTGCTTTTCCGTTATATTCAATCCCCTGCTGCTTTCCAAATAAAGGGTTATTGATGAATCTTTTTGATGCACACAGGTTGCCATCATCTCACAGTATGAGATAAAGGATGTAGCTTGTGGAATATTGTATTATATATTCGGGAAATAAATCACACTCCAAGTTCCTTAATGTATATTTCACACTGAGGAATGTGTGTCTTCTCTCTTATTTTACAAACTTAGGCAAGATCTGCAAATATTCTTAAGAAAAGCAGAAAAATCTTTGGAGGAGCCAAAAATCCTTCTTGGCCTCCTGAAAAGGTTTGTATGACTTGTCCGAGTGACAATCTGAAACCCAAAAAATTACTTGCTTTTGCATGAGATTGAGCTCCTTAGAAGCATATTCTATTCTGAGACCAGTGAGGAAGAAAGAAAATAATCTTGCAGTATCCTTTAAGCCTTATCCAAACAAGAGTCAGCATTTTTTTTAAGTGACTAATGACTGTAGGTGTCTTGAGACTCCATAAAGAGGTCTGATTTCCAGGACTTAAGGTGTTGCCTGGAAATAGCAGCTTTGCTGGTGCTTCGTGTTAGCCAATCTAGTACAGAGGCACTACAACTCACTGGACTTTCCCCCTACATCAACTTCTACTGCAGCCTACTGATGGTACCGAGTGTGAAACAACCTACAACCTTCCTGCTTCAGAGACTCCTATGTGTTTCATCTCCTACACAAGAGCTAAGTATCTGTTCTGGTTGTTTGAATCAAAATTGAGTAATTCAATTTGTCAGACAGGGAAATTTTGGAGACTCTCAAGCCTGAGAACTTCTTCACTTCCAAACCCCAACTGGGAAGAGAAGAAAATGAAGCACTTTGCCCCTTTAGATGTGAAAGATAACCTCCAAGTTGTAAAACAATCAACTAGCATGTTACAGAGAACTCAAGCAGACAGACTAAAGCAAAAACAACCAAGGTGCTAATTTCAGCAATTGATCTCCAGGCCTGGGTTTACTTCAAAGGATACTCATGATCATTTGAGTGTCAACATTTCCAAACAACTAGCATAAAAAAAAAATATCCTGTACTGAGTTCAATGACTTTTTAAGGGAGTGTAATTCGTTCCGACTGATATACCAGGGAACATATGTTAAAAATCAGACTCTCTGCAGCATATGAACTGTTACAATTAAAATAATGAAAGTCTAACCTCTAGAGTAAAAATGAACATGCCTTTGCCAATGATATAAACCAGCATACAGCTTTTAGAAGGAGAAAACTCCATTGTATTTTGGAAGGCACCCCTAGACCACCTTCTAGAAGGAATCAGTGCCCACTAAGATTTCACTGCCATTGTGCTCATCCCCTTGTGCCTTAGAGTTTTGTTCACAACCATTACACTGTAGATGGCTTAGGACAGCACTAGGCATGTATAGTTTCACTGAAAACATTCCCAGAGGAGGACAGAGGATGAGAGACATTGGAACTGGAAGCATTTACAGCATAAAACCTCATGTACATTAGACAGCATAGCATGGTCTCTTGCCTCCTCTCTAACTGTAGAATAAGGATACCATGTGTTGTAACTGAAATAAAGGGAAACACAACCATGTCTGCAGTAGACTAGAGCCTAAATGTCCTGACTGATGCTGTAGCTTTAAACATAGCTATTATGTGTGAATGAATGACATTCTGACTATATATATAGTTTATTTTGCTTGTCATGGACACGTACCTGGCAGGGCAGAAAAAGGAGCCTGAGAAGACAGTAAGAATGTTATCCACTAATAAATCAGAACCTGCCCACCACTTTTAGCCAGTCTGCTGTTCTGAAGCGGAGCTTTCCATGCTAGAGAGTCTGTGTATTCAGATCAAGGAGCAGAGACTGGGCTGGATCCCTGTCAAACCCCACTGATAAGGGCCTGTTCACATAGGTCTGGGAGGAGGCCAGTTCTGTGGTCTCAGACCCAGCAACTATTCACCACTCAAAACTCTTGTCTTGAGCCAGGTCACATTTTCAGGCACCTCAAAAAGTTATCACCTCCCAGGGAACCCAAAGTCTGCCAGGCCTGTGAGAAGTATTTAAGTTCTCTGTTCAACTGCAGTGTTAATTGTAAGGTGTTCACATGCATTGGCAAACCACCGGCTCACTGACAAGACAGCTCGGCTGTCTAAGTTAAGTTCCAGCTGTCCATTGTGGATTCCCAGTTAGGATGAAATAATTGCCATGTGAGGACTCAGCTCACTTCAGAAGAAAGTGCAACAGTTTCAAATCATCAGGTAACTGAACTGACCCTGTTCGCTCAGCTGTGTTTTTCTCACTGATAGTGCAAATTCTATACAACTTCACCATGTAAAATTACTGACATCTCTATCTTGTTAAGACTGGTCAGTCAGAACTACTTTAACTTGGTAGTCCCAAAGAAACATTTTGTAACATGACAGCGTTCAGTCTGAACTTGTCTTTCCATTTTAGCATGCATTTGCTCTACTCAACTCTCTACCAGGATTTCTGAATATAATTTTAGAGAATGCTAAGGCAGATAGGTGAGCCTTGGACTTCCAGACAAGAAATTTATTTCTGGGCAATGTGTTAAATCTCATCTAGAACCTGTTATATATAATATTTAATTTCTCTCTGACATTGTCAGGTGACTGTCAGTTCCGATCTGTTTGGTCAATGCAAGCTCTAACTCACTCCAGTCCTTGGGAGGCTAAAGAGACCACAAAACTAATAATATGTTGGTTCCATCACACACACCCACAGTTGCAGACTACCCATAAAGGCTTTGTGTGGCTCCAGTGGCCAAAAAGAAGTGCACATTTGGAGCTCCTGGAAGGAAATTATGCCTGATTGCCATCAGAGGCTTTCCATGTGAACTTGGTTCCTGTAACACTGTCTTAGATGCAATGTCACCTCTGCATGAAGTCTCTTCCCTTGCCACTTCCTCTAGATTCAGTGGCAATACAAAGTGCCATACTTACCCCTTATTACAACTCAGAGATTTCAGTTCTCTAATGTAAAAGTAGTGATGCCATATGTATGAATTTCAGATGGATGTTGGCAGTCAGATCTCTACCCACTAACTTATAAAGAACCCTGCATCACAATTTTACTCTCATATAACTTGTGCTTCATGAAAGACTAAGAGAGGAGAGGGAGTTTCTCTTGCCCATCTTTGAGATGCACTGCTCAGTTGTACACAAGGACTTAGACTATAATGAACATGTATTTCAGGCTATGTTCAATCCTGCTGCTCTACTTCACAAAGCAATAACTGTCCCTCACAAGATGCACTTGCACGTGGGCTTTGCACACCAGGGGAGCAGAGCCCTTTCTGGCAGAAAGCTGGTGTCACTCCACAGACAAGAGCTTAATGCTTTCCAACAAAACCTTTCATTCACCAACAGTCAGCAAAAGAATCACAAAACCACAAATATTCCAACTTAAAAGGGACCTACAAGGATCATCAAGCAAACACCTTTGCTTCCTTTCCTAGGAATTCCACAAGTCTGGAATCAATGCACGAAGAAGATGAATTATGGGCCATGATGATAGTGTAATGAAAAATACAGACATCAAAGTGGGAGCAGATGGAGTGAAAACATGTCCACCTGATAGGAAAGCCTATTAGACTCTCCTCTGTCTGGCCATGCCCTTGTTATTTTAGCAGTAGACAATTAAACCTATGTTAAAAACAGTCAATTGAAAACTGCAAATGAATGCAACTGAACTCAAGGTCCTTGTCCTTCTCCACTCTCATCTTCTTTGTCACTGTCATCTCGTCTCTTCTCCCTTCCTTCCTCCTTTCCCCATCAGCATTTTTGAAGTTTATATCATACTCAACTCTGGCATTTCAGTAATGCACTTGGAAGTTGCTCCTAGAGGCTAAAACTTATTCTCCCATCTGAGGGCTTTTTTGTTTCACTCTTAAACAGGCATTTCTTGGAAGGGCAAGTACTTACAGAACCATAGCACACGACAATCATGTAAATATTAATATTCACACAGCACTGAAGATTACAAGATAATTAGAAACTATATAACCATGTAACTCAGTTTATAAAGAGTATGATGGTTATAGGATCAAATTTTGTCATTCTTTCAGGCCTGACTCCTTGGAACCTCTTTTTCCCCCTTTGTTTATGAGGAATTAATCATTTGGGACCTGATCCAAAACACTCTAGAGTCAATGCAAGTCTCCCATTGACTGCAGCAGATTTTGGTCTTCGATTAAGTAAACTCTCTTGAGTCCTTGGCAGCTCAGATTTCAAGCACATTACAGGCCTCCTGTATCTCGTCCCTCAGCAGCATCAAAGTTAGCTGTCAGAACTTCCACATGAGATTCACCCTTGGAACAGACGAGAGGGTCAGGCAAAGCCTTTCGTTTGGACAGAGGACATGCGTGTCCTCAAGCACATTAGGTCACGTACTGCCAGAGCCTCATCAAGCTACAACCTCTGAGGGTCTACTGCCTGGCTTCTCTCCCACCTGGTAACACCAGGCCAGGTCCTGGCAGTCAGTGACAAAGACACCTCCCCAGAGGAGCTGAGGGTCTGTGGGGCTGTGTCATAGACTATTCTCTACAGAAGGACCATGGAGTGGAAGCTGTGAGACTTGAAACATGGCTTGGTAGACACAGCATTAGAAAAGAAGAAAAGAGTGTTTCCAGCTTTCCTCTCTCCTCCCCAGCCACAAATTTTGATCAGACTTTGTTTTTCTGGTAGTAACATCTATTTCTCTTTCTGGCTTGCAAACAGTTGTGGAGTCAAACAAATTACCCATCTGAACACAGCCCTGGGTGGATTTGACCTCTGTTGCTTTATGAGAGCTGTTTACATGCAATTTCTGTTTTTACAGATTTATTCCTTTAACTGTTTGCCTTGTAGCTGTAGAGAGGCAGCAAACATATTGATGAAGAGATGTCAGTGGACAGGTTTCCTGTCACATCTTGTAGGAGCCCTTGACAGAACCCAGTTGTCACCACAGTACATCCCTTACTGAAAAAATGGATGTGTTTTAGACTAGAAGAAAACTGACTGGTGAATAGCAAACAACAAACACTGGCCTTTTCTTTTTCTCTTAGAAACTGCAAAAAGTCAGTCCTTAGTTAATTATATTCACAGGGTAGCATTTCAGAGATGTTCACAGAGCAAGTACATCACTCTGCTTGAAAATTGAAACCTAAAACAATATTTTATGGCACTTTCCCTAAACCAAAAGAACTTAAATAGCATACCTTTCTATAGTACTTTCTGTGCGAACATGTTCAGTAAAACCCAGAAATGTTACAGTGAGTCTTTTGAAGTGAAAGTGTTTCTCAGGTAAATACATGAGTTTTAGGTGTTTATTATTGTAGTATGTTCTGAAGCTGTCTCCATTCCATGTTTCTGGATTGAAACAGACCTTACTTAAAGCCAGCATGTCATCATCACACTATTGCACAGTACCCAAAAGAAAGTGATTCATCAGGTGTAATTAAGATAGTCCACATTTCACAACGATTCAGTTATGTATTATTTCATCCTCTGCCCATATATACTCTGTGCCCTGGGACTGAGGTTTCACAATATTACCATGCCTCAGGAGCTTGTTCCCCACACTCTGTGTTGCTCCTCCCTGACCATTTATATACCCTCCAGGATGAGCTGGCTCATGCTTTGGGCAAAATTTCCTCAGTAAATAATGTTTGAGCTCCAAGGAGTTTATGAAGTAGCTTGAATTACATGTGTAAATAGATAATTTGAAAGCTTGTATTACAGTGTTAAAATATTAATTGAGACAATTTCTTCCTATCTACTTCCACAACTTTGTGTGTATCTCTTGAAGAATGAATTCCAAAATATCACCGACTGCAATGTAATATGTGCTTTTTGCAGTCATTCTAAAAGCCAATGTATCATTCAATTGCATCAGTTTTCACTATAACAGTCTCCCATTCAGCCCTGGAACTAAATACACAAAGCAGGTAGAACTGAATTCTGGCTTTGATGTTGAATGAACTTAGAGAAAATTGGTTGTTGTTATGAATTTCTACCGCTACATTTTTATTTTCTTGTAAATGGTTGAGATTCAATTTAGTAACTACTGACTGTTCAGTGCTAAGGGGAGAAGTGATGTGAATTATCTTCATGCTCCCACTAATGCCTTTTGTCTGTGTCATGCAGTCACAGCGAGGGACAAGATGCAGCTCTGGAACACAAACTCTGCTGCTTTCTCAGCAGCATGTGGAGCTGCAGAAACAGTGGTAACCAAAGTTTTGAAGAAGCACTAGTTGGACTTTATGTACATAAATTCAGCACTGTAGAGAATTTCCTCTGGAAGTTGCATGTTCCTCTGAACAGAATTTTGTCTCCATTTAACAAAACAAATGGAACATTTCTATACTAAATCTAAAAATTAAGCTCCATCCATTCAAAATGATGCTCTGCTCTTCAAAAGCTGTGCTGCCATAGATACTTAGTGGGACACAGCATGTTGCCAGGTCATTTCTACAAACCTCTATAAATGTGTAATTGAGGTCAGTCAATGCCAACAGCTGTAGTACAAATTATTACTTCAACTGACAGAGATTTTATGTTCAAACCTCACAGTAGAGGACAAGACGGATACAGCCTTGTATTTGGAAAAGGAGTCACAACTTTGCACCACTTAAGGTCAGTTCCAGCTCCTGAGTGAGGCATCAGGACATATGGCAAAGAATATGAGAATGAGACCTGGGCAAAGAGGTATCAATGAACATTTTCATTGAATACTCAAAAAGTTAAAAAAATAATAAAATATCTCCCAGAATATACATTAAAGCCACAAGCCAACCAAGCTGTTTCTTTATCTTGATTTCTTATGTGTATTAATATTTATTAGGCAAATTCAACTAACAGTAAAATTATTTAATTTGACTGTGGATTTGGAAAGTGGATTAAAAAACCCCTCATATATACTCTTTGTGATGATTTTCATAGTATTCAGTGCAGCTGTCTGATGGTACCAAGCAGGATGGTCCAATGCCTCACCCCAAGGATGTTGCAGAAAATTTGCCAGCATGCTTGCATGAGAGCTCTGTCCCTCCATGTTCAAGACTCTCACAGAATCACTTGATGGCACCCAGGTACACAAGGAAAGCTTTCTGCTTATATCAGCTCTCAAATCTGTACGACACTACTTTTTCTATAGCATTGTCCCTTATCTTACTCAGTCTTGTACTTTCAGCTGTCCATTCATAAATCAATTGAAAATTAATTCTTTCCAAATGCAGTCTGTCATTTATGGAAAATGTCACCATAGAGCTTGTTTGACAGAAAAAGATATTCACTTCTAATTTGAGTAAAAGTCATGTTAGACCATCTATTGAGGGTTAAATTTGGTGTGGCTGCCTCATAACCTTTGTTTCTCCATGTGGTTGGTTATCCCCGTGCTAGTCTCAGTCACAAGCTAGACATCATCATTGTCACTGATCCCATTCACAGATTTAGAACAAGTACATTTATTACTATAGAAGTTGGCAGGAAATTCAAAGGCACAGAAAGTGAAAACTGTGAGCCACAGAAACATACACGCTACCAGTTCTAGCACCAAAGGAAAGCACTAAGGCCACAGCTCCCATATGGGCAGTGTCAGACCCATTGAAGACATACCATTAAGATAGCTCTGCCTGGAGGTGAAAGAAAGTCATCAAGAGAGAGCTGATCCCTTCAATCAGGATGGAGCTGGCCCTAAAGTGTGCTCCCCAAGCTGCAGATGCAAAAGACAGAAAAACATTGACAAGGTTTTTGGAGCAATGACAGGTCAGCTGAAAACCAAAAGATCCTGTTAGATATGAGCTTGCTGTGATTAGATTAAGTGTTCTCTTTCTGTAATTTCTTCGTTTACCTCTTTCATAAACATTTCTAACTGTGTTGCCTATATTGGATGCTGTAAGTACTTCTCCTGGCGTACTTCCCAAAACTCTCCTTTAATTTAAACCAGGCTAAGGTAGCTGGGTAAGATCAAAGTGTTTTTCATCAAGACTGGTGAATTAAAATACATGAGTACTAAGAAACTGTGTCATGTATCCAGCTCCCCAATATACTTCAAGACAGCCAAAGGGTAAAGGACCTGCCCTTACAGAAATTATATGAACTGGCTGAAGACTTGGCCCTTCAAGTAAGGAGAAGCAATCCTGTGAACCTAGCCTCCCCTGGCACACAACGAGGTGGTGGGAAACAGTCCTGTGCACAAGGAGCCTCCAGGAAATACAGGGGATTTTTCTAAAGGAAAAGCACTTTTATTTTCCATGATTGCATATGGCAGACAGCATTAGACAGTTTGGCAGACCTGTCACTCTTTATTTGCAAAAGTAACCCTGGAAAATCTAAGTACTGCTGAATAAAACCTGAGGAATTTTTGAGTGTGCTAAACCTGAGTTCCACAGTTCAAAATCAAGCCACTGTCACAGTAGCACCATATCCATTTCAGTACCATTTGTTTTCTTTTAAGGATTTCAAACAGGGCTTTGAAGTTCAAAAACAAAAATCTATTTCTACAGTTGTGCTTAATCTGCATGTTAGATTCATGTGGACAGATCCTCTCTTTTAGATAGAGCAAAATTCTTTGACCACAGAATTAGATTTTGGTGCATATTTAAACTAGCTTGCTCCATCTAAAATAGGATACACAAGATGCTATCACAATATAAAGTTAATTGTTATTTTTAAACTTCTTTTTGCCTTAAGAACCACTGTAGAATGAGACTTGTGTCAGGTGCCACAGCAAGAGAACTGCAGACTGGCTCCGCTGAAGGAGCTTGTTGTCCAAACAGAGACCAAGAGTGGGAAACACACAAGGCCCTGGAAAGCACAATGAACACAAAGCGGTAGTTCTTTGGTATTGGAGTGGGGGATGGGCTAGAAGGTTTAGGAATGAAAGGAAGAAAGCTGCTGTAAAATACAGTAGGCAAAAGGATAAGAGTGGAGCAACACAGAGCTGAAGAAGCTGAACAAAAGGGAAAGGGAGGATGGACACAAACAGGCAAACAGTATGGCTAGCTGGAGTCCAGGCAAAACTCCATAGAGCCTCTGAGTGCCAGAAATCCTGGGCTGAGGCTGGCTACAGCCTCTGGCCAGTTCCTCTGCAGGCTCCCCCATGGGCCACACAGTGGAGAGAGGAGGATGAGGCATCTGGGCAGGGCTATCCCCTGCACACCTCTGGGTTCAGAAGGTTGCTGGCAAGCTCCATCTCTCCCCTTCCCCTCCGTGCGGCAGGCCCAGTTTTGGCTGCCTTCACAGCTGCAGCTGTTCCTACCAGCTGGAATCAACCGTCCTGGCCCTGTTCCAGATCAAAAGCAATTACATTCTTGCAAGTGGATATTGCAACTTCCTGTCCTAAACAATCGTGTACTGTTCCTCTGCACTTTTAACCAGCTGCTGCCTTCTACTCAGAGATGGCTGCAGGCACAGGGGTGGGGCCCTGAAAGAAAGGTGGTGGTGTATCAAGTGAAGATCATTCCTGTGTAGGTTCACCTGCAGTTTAGAAAGGTCAAGAAGTGCTTTCTGACAGTCCTGAATGTCTGTATATAGCACTCAGTGCTTCAGCAACGTATGAGTGATGAAGAATAATATTACCTGGCCTAGACACTGCAGCGGGAGAGTGCTTTTTCTTGGCCCAAACCTTCCAAGAGAAATTTTGCTCTGTGTCTGAGCTTCACAAATAAGGCATCTCCAAAAGCTTTGGCAAGAACTCCCATGCCTTTGCCAAGCATTTAAAACCAGGGCCTGGCCTATAACAGCTGGAAAATGGTTTTGTAAAACATATTAATGCAAAATTTGCTGAAGGCATCCAAATTATAAGTCGGATTACTGGTCCCAATCTAACATACCTACTTTCCTGCCACTGGTCTTCTGAAACTGTTCCTTTCAATCTCCAGCTTCTACACTGTGTGCACATGAGAAGAAGAGGAGATATATATATTTATATGCCAGAGAAGAACCAGCATCTGCTCAGGTGAAGTTCAAGGTATATTGTTCCTTTCTAACTGTGCACATCAGCAGTGTGGATCTGAAGTGATCAAAAGACTTTTTCTTTCTTTCACTTTTTCCACATCTGAGTTTTTCCAGAGGCATGGATTAGTCAAGGTATCCATTGCTATGAGGAAGGTGTGCACATATTCGTCAGTGTAAACACAGCTCAGAGTAGCACAGAGTGCTGCAAAGTACCTTGAAAGACAGAGTAAACACATAAGAAAGCAGGGAACCAGGCTCCCAAATAAAAGGCTGTGAGCATACTGTAAAAGGTCAGAAATATTTTGGAAACAGACATTCCCACTCAGACAGGCACCATCTCTTGTAACAGATAGGAGATCCATACCAACTACTCGGGACAGCTAAACTCCTTGTCTTCTCTAAGAGTAGTTGACTACACATTTGGGGAAGGAGACCTTTTAAACACTGCTGATTCTTACCTCCTTAGTTCCTAGTGCCTAAACCTTGCTGTCTGTAATCAGTGGCCTGGTGATGTGCCTGTGAATTCTTCTACCCCCATGTCAATGAGACAAAACAAGTCATGCAGAGTTACAACAAAATTCTGCACAGGAGTCCTACAATAGGTCCCTCACAGCTTGGGAAAATATCCTATCATCTTGCCATCATTCTTCTGTCAGGCTTTGCTTGCAGGATACTGCTGAGCACCAGGACATTTCATGGTTACAAACAATGTGTTTAGTCATGGTGGAAATACCAAATGTACTGTTAACAGAACAGTCACTTAACATGAATAAAAGGCCTGATAGATATTTTCTGAAATTATGAAGTTGTAGTTGACATTATTTCTCATTTACTTTTATAGACCAATATCAAGTGATGCACTGACAAAAGAAGCATTTTGCAAAATTAAAAAAATTTAACTAACAGTCCACTAGATCTTTCCACCTAGTGTTTTAGATTTGTGATAGGCTCTGTCTTGGCTGACAGCCAGGCGGTCCTAAATATAGTGTAAAACCAAATATTTAAGCGTAAGTCTTAACAGACAGGGGGTTTTGATTAGTTTTGGGTTTGGTTTTTCTTTTTTTTTTTTAACACGTTTCTTTCAAGTGCTACAAAGTCGGTTGCAGATGCAGCAATTGATAAATATTTCTCCTCCAAAGGAAGTATTATATGTCCTGGATTCCCAAGGTAATGCTACAGGAGAGCAAATATTAAAGTACTATGATGTATGGATTTGAGTGCCATAATTTATAAAAATGTCTCAAAGTGTTGTACAGTACAGAAAAGCACGCAGATAAATCATAGAAACATATACACTAGGTACAGTATATTTTCAGCATGTGCTGTCTGCCAGTTTGTAACATATACACCTGCACAGGGGAGTGCTAGAAAGCAGTACATTCAACATTATTTATTGCTTATTGTATCACAAAGCTATCTTTATCTGCATGTATCACTTGAATACTATACTTTGCATAACTGCTTTGTTACTTATCTCGCCTGTATGACATTACCTGAACAAGGCCAAGAGAGTGAGAATGAAACAGGGGCACTGAAAAAAAAGTTTAAACCAGGATGTCTTACCAAGTTTCCACAAGATCCCAATCTCATGTGGGATTCTAATTTTTTTCTTTTCATTTTGTCTCATTTAACTGCTTTCTCCAGTTTCTTCCCCTGCTACATTTGTGCTGGATGATATCCAGCCTGTTTCACAAATGGGAACACCTTACTTGTCCCTTTAATAAGCAACTTTCATCCTTCCTGCGCTCTGCTAACAGCCTCAGAACAAAGCCATCTGGTCCCAGAAGACAGACTTACCACACAAAAAGAAAGCTCTTCTTTGCACTGGTGAGTGAAAGGGTGGATCTCCAAGAGCCTGCACTAACCAAAATCAAACAAATCTCCAGTCCTAAGTTAGGGCTGAGGAAATACTGACTTGTAATGACTTACAACGGATCCAGCAAATTCAGTATCAACTCCACAATCATCACTGAAACTCTTTGTTTTCTTTTTTTCTCTAATTAGAAAGCTTTTTTCAAACTTAAAGTAAAGGGAAAATTGAAATAAGCCAAAGAGAATGTTCTTCAATTCCTTCTATCACTGGTTTCATACTCTTACACCACTTCCAGTGTTTGATAATATCACCCATACCCTGATTAAAAATCTCCTTCCAATCCTCCTCCCAACCTCCTTTCTCACATAAATCATCCTGTTCTTTTTTCTATCACTCAAATAATATGTTTCCCGTCTTCATCTCATGCTCATTTTTCCCTGCCTGATTAAAGTTTTCTCAGAGCTTGGAGTGTGATCTATTCTAACTTTTTAGTTTTCCTAGTCCCATTAATCAAAGGAAAATAATTATCACGTTCTCACAAAAATCAAGGCAATTGGCACAGTCATGGAAGAAATTCCTCCTTTTCTAACTATCTTCTACGCCTTCCCTGTCTCTTGTGCTCCATAGCAATGATCACACTGACTGACAAGTTTTTGATTTGTTTTTGCACTGGCACATCTCTTGCACTCTGTTATTGGATGCCCCATTGTCTTGGGAATTTAGATTGTCTTTATTGATTACCCATTAGTAATAATAAATCATGTTGATTAACAGTTTTAAGAAAACAAACAGACAACTCCCATTAGTTTTTAAAGCTTCTCTTTGAGTGTCATATTTAAGTAGTTCCTCAGGGACTGCTCTTCAAAGTCTGGCCCATTTTGTTGACAAGAGTCTGCTACAACATACCAAGCATTCAACTGAGCAGAAAAGGATTTAATGGAACTGTGAACCTGCCTAAATACGCAGATGCTTTGTGCCTCTATACTCTTGCAGGACATTTTATTTTCTCCCCACAAAACCTGATGTTTAAAAAAGTAGGTTCAAAACTTGACTTTTTCCAGGGTTATGCAGGTATGTTAAACCTATTAAACATCTAGGATCCCTATGCCTTACCATAAGCCAATAAATATGCTTCATCAGGAAAGAGATTTTTATAGCCATACTTTTACTTTGAGCTGTGAGGGTACAGCTTTTCAGGTTTGGAGAGGAGAGGTTTTACTCCAAACTCATTATTCTTCTGTTATTTTATGGGTCAAATACAAATGCTGGATCGTCCTTTCCTGTTCCAAACCACCATCATGTACAGGTTTTCTATCACTGCAGTTGATAAATAGGAATACTTTTTATTCACTGCCACTTATGAAGTGATACTGAGTTGACCCAATATCTTTGGTCAGGTACAGGATAATGAAGCTCCACCATACACTTCTTTTCCCAGTAAAACACCCTCACTGCATTTCTTAACAGCTTTGTTCTCAGAGCTGAGACATTCCTTTTTACCATTTCTAACCTTTCTATATGTACCTGTGCACACATGTGCTACAGACACATGGTTTGCGCACATACTGTAACTTTTCTCTCTTCACCTGCCAGATTTAGCATGGCAGAGGCTGATGGCCCATGCAGTCCAAGATTAACACATGGCCAGATGGAGGCTTTACAGCATAATGTCCCTGAATAGATCGAGGAACCTTCCACAGAATCATAGAATAATTCAGGCTGGAAGGGACCTCTGGAGGTCATCTAGTCCATGCTGCTGCTCCAACAGGGGCCAGCTTCAAATGTAGATCAGATTTCTCCAGCCATTCCAGTATCAAAATGAACTGATCTCTGCCAGAGACCCAATAGTGACACTTCCCAGAACAATAACTGTATATAGCAGCTTTCCAGTGAATCAGCTGCAGAACATATAGGTTTAATTACAGCCACTACACTTCTGCTGTTGGGTACTTCCATGACAGAGGATAGTTCTCTATACACGTGTCTTCTGCTACAGAGGAGATGCCACCAGCTCAGTTGGGTAGTAGTTATAGACAATCAAAGGCTAAAAAGTTTGGTGCTCTAAAGTTACAGATTAGTCACATGTTACTGACCCATTGGCAAGGTACTTGAGTCACCTTTTGTCTGTCCCACCCCTGGGACATACAATAAACGTTTCTTCTCTGCAGCCAAAGAGCCATTTGTTTCAAACCTTTTCAGCATTAACTAAATCAACCCATGACATTATCTGTTGAAGCTTTTTTGCACATATAAAATCAAAGCACAAGCTTTTAAAAAGCAGATAAGTTTTGCTATGTCTGCAGCATTTGAGGCCTCATATACAGATAAGTGCCATGTTGATACAGCTGTGATTCCTTTGGGAATCCCTTGAATCGTTCTGGAGGCTGGCAGTAGCATGTCTTCAAAAAAAACAGGGAAGCTTCCACAACCTCACAGCACTTCCAGTCACCTTCCTACAAAAGACAACTCAAATAGCTCCCAATTATGCAGCTGAGATAAGAAACAAACAGGAAAGACACAGGAAAAAGGAATTAACAAACTTGTCACAGTGGTAGGAAAGAATAATGTGTTCAGAAAAGACGTTCAAAGTAAAATTTTTAACACCAGGTTATGATCTCTTTTGGGGGATGGTTTAGGGCTTTTTCTATTATTACTGTTGGACAGGAGAGAAGCAGATTTTGCATTATCCAAAGAGGAGGGAAAATGCAAAATGAAAATTGATTTAATTTTCAGATTCCCAGCACTGAAGATTATAACAATTAATCCTTTTGTTTCAAATAGCAGATTTCATTGGGGGGGAAAAAAACCCACACACTAAAAAAATGTAAATATTTTTATGTGCAGCCTTCATAAAACCTTTGGAAGTTATTTTTGTATGTGTGAAAATAAACCTGGAAGAAACCTAAAACAGGCTGATGATTTGAAAGAAGAGAAATGCCAGATCAGGTACTACTTGCATTATTAATGCAGAAATTAGGATTTGTTCCCTTTAAATTCTCCTACTAGCATTATTCTTCTTAGTATCACAGTACACAGTGTTTTAGACAAGGGAGCACAAAGTGTTCACTAAATCCATGCATAATACCCAGAGCAGAGACACTTGCATCTTAATTCCACTTTTATTATTCTCAATAAAATGGAGTCTTTGAAAACCACAGAGGATCAACGATGCTAACAAATACATCTCCCAGCTGTTTTAATGACTGTATGACTAATGCACAGGTAAAGCAGTTAGAAAACTGAAAGCAGTTTAATTATATACAGGCTGGTGATTGACAATACCACTCCAAACTCCTAGTTATACCAAAAAAGGCATCAAATCCACGGAGTCTCTAGGAGAAGCAAGGCAATCTGTGCAGTCTCCAGCAAGAGAGGCAGGAGTCTGTCCGTTAATCTGTCCCTCTCCCCCGTGAGAGCACGATCAGTTAGGGACATTACACAGTGACAGGGACTGCAGCATAAGAAGGTTTGATATTCCCCCTTGATCTCAAGGACATGCAATCACCTCAAGAAAACTTTTCCATTCCCTGGATACTCTGACCCCATAGATGTCCCCTTGTATAGCAGTTTTGCACTGGGGCTTGGCTGAGCAAAGGGAGGATCTTCCTCCAGAGCGGAAGCTGGCAGGCAGGCAGGAGGGGAGGGCAGCTCAGGTGAGGCAGGGGACAGGAAGGGCAGAGGACAGCACAAAGCCAGGCCACCCCAGGCTACACAGGACAGCCCAAAGTAGAAGTTGAACAAGCATCCAGGGTAATATCAGCAGCTCATCAGTTTGTTAATGTTGATTGTGCATTTTATTTGGATCACAGTACTCCAGTGGTATTGGTACATCAGCCACTGCAAAAAACTCTCCAAGCAGCATGGAGAATTTAGAACACAGCTCTCATGGACTTCAATGAGAATGATGCATCTGTCTCCTGCGGTAGCTTTGAAGCTCTCGGCCAAAAGTATTCTTAGCCCTACTGTCATGCATGTCCCCAAAGAGACAAAAAAAGAAGGTGCGAGCATGTGAGACCGGGAGCGGACATGGTTGAGGAAGTGAGAGACCAAGCAGAGCCTGATCTGGGAACCCTGCAGAGACGGATCATGTCCCTCAGGCTTTATGTTATCAACACTTGTTTGGAGGTAAAGAACAGGCCTTTTTCTCTTAGCAGAATGAGGGAGTCAGTCTGGCGCACTGGGCTCCTGACACTGAGCTACTTTCAGTAGCATTCCCAGATCGTTAAAGTCAGGTCCAGTATCTCTACCTGACCCTGTGGACACAGAAATCAGAAGAAGCAAGGTAGAGAAAATAGTATAACAAAGAAACAAAGGGAAGACAGGTTTGCAAGACCTGAATGTACAACTATTCCAAATCAAGTTTCTTCTGCATTTTTGAGTTATCTGTGTTTTGCCAACAAGCGCCTGGATTTGAAAAGGGAGAAAACCAGCTCATAGACAGTTTAAAATAACCCCTTTTTGTAACATTACAGTTCAATAGAAATGTACCTCACTTCCCATTGTACACACAGGTTTTCACTCTGACCTGCAGCACATGGTTAAATTTCCCTCCCCAACTGCACCTGCATTTTTTACTTGCATGTGGTCTTGCATCTCCACAATGCTCATTGATGATGATATCATCATCTGCTGCTTCTAGTTCAGAAGGGCTGGAAAGCAATGGCTAGAGTACATTAATGACAAGCTGTGAGTATCAGACTCCTCTGGAGCTTGGATACCTTGTTCAGGGGGTTAGAAAATACCTGCATGGAAAAATACGCCTTGCAAAGACGTATATGTATATGACCAACCCATGTATATGACCAACTCCCATCCTTGTGAAGCTAAATCAAGCAGTCAAAGTTCCCTCTGACGAATAAATAACACACAGGAAGCAACTTCTGCACTTTATAACAACCCTCTGTGCCTCATAAAGGCATTTCATGGAGATCAGACAAGAATTAAAGTACTTTAGATACAGTTTATGTGGACCCTAGGAATAAAAAGATATCTGAAAGTTTGATAAAAAGTCAAGGTCAGCTACATGCCAAGGAATTAATTAACTCATTTTTTTTATTGTTCTTATCTCAATTGTATCTGCAAGGGCAGAATACCAGTTCAAAGCCTGAATTCAACTGGGCATAGATGTTGCTATTGTATATTCCTTATTTGCTGCAATATCCCTTGGATCCTGACAGTTTGAAATTACATTTTCATGTTGCAGCTGTATTTTCACAAATCCTGGAAGTTAAACAAGTCTTAGAATAACAGAGAAGATATTACATTGCCAAGTAGAGTTGATATTCTCTTTCATTATTTGTTCCTATAAATAGGTATGATCTTTTTTTCTGGAACATAGTCTCATGTAGAGCAATACGTTTTCCTCAGATGGCATCAAGAGGCACAAAGTAAGCTTAAAGTTATCCACTCTCCTTACTCCACCTCCCTTCAAAGCTCTCACAAGAGACAGTGCAGATGAAAGGACATGTAATCATGTTGCTACACAGGAGTCCCAACAATTCTGAACCTTGTAGGGATAAAACTGGAACTACAAAATAACCATTCCACTTGAGAAGCCATTCTTTCATATTAGGTGTCTCTAATGTTTTGTCCCCTTTCTGGACTTTCCCAAAATTAACTGTAGGATTACTAAATCCACAAGGACTGCATGCACAGAACAGGAGGATTTCTACAGTCCCCCTAATGCCCAAGAGACTGTTAGCTTTGACAATTTGATTAACGACAGACGTGATACATACTGATGTTGAGGAATATATCTGGTGCAGGTAGCTGTGTTTGCAAGCTGCAGTTCAAGATGCAGATTGATCTCTGCGTGGGAGCCCGAGACAAGAGGCCATGAGCTGCCAACAAAGATGTTTAACAAAGGGCACAAGAAGTGGTGGCCAGCCAGGTGAATGGACACTAGGATACACAGCAGGAGCACAGCACTCAGAAGACACAGAAGGAGCGAAACTTGCACCTGGCCTGGACTGTGAGGGAATAAAAGACCATGGGGTCCTCTGTTCAGAGTGCTCCTCAGAGGCACCAGCTCAGGCTGTTTCTCTGTTACTGCACTGTGAGTAAAGTGCTTTATGGAATGAGATATCTGAGTCTCTCCCATGGGAAACCTGGGACTGAGCCAGTGAGGAGACCTGGTCTGACTGAGTGGGGTGTGCAGGAGCCGAGCAGGGACCTGTCGAGTCACTGGAGCCGCCCATGGTGGAGGGGCTTCGGTGTGAGCTGCGACAGTCTCTGACCTTGGGAGTGTGACTGCAGGGAGCCTCATCAGACTGGGAAGTTTCCGTAACATTGCAAAGAAATTTAATGAAATTACTGCTCAGGATTTCCATTTAGAAGCATTTCATTATTTGACTTTCTAGCACAGTTCATTTCCAAGATAACAGCATAAACTTTCATAGCATATTTCTTCAGCATCACAAATATCAAACATTCAGAAATCACAAGTTAGGTCTTAACACAGTTAGTGCTGATGAATCTTGGGTTTTTAGTTTTGACCCTGAGAATGCCATTTCCGATACTGTCTCCCTAATCACATGAAACAAAACCTCACTTTGAAAGAAAAAGAACACATTTCAATTCTTCTGCAGGCCTGACTGTGGAAAGCTTTCTTCTACGGAAAATGTACAGAACTAAATCTAGGTGAATGAGCCTATAGTAAAACTCTATAAAAAATATGTTCTTTCATAGCACAATAGAGTCTGAAACATAGGCAATGAAAAACTAAAAGTAAATCCAGTTTGATAGGATTCTTTATACATTCTTTAGAGCAGAGTCTGTCCCTTGATTTTGTACAACATTTAGTACGTCTCAGTCAGAACCATGACATAATATCGGAATTTATGCACATTCAAATATAGACCAAAGATGATTAAATACAAGGTTTTTGCCACAAAAATACAAGTATCCATCTATGCCCAGGACTGAGGAGGTTAAAAAAACAACTGATTCTAACTAAAATGTGGTTAAATCTCTATGTTTATTAAAATATATCTTGCATTTAAAAAAAAAATAAAGAAAATAGTCAGCATGACAGCCTGCAATGCAAAATAGAAGAGAGCATTTTCAGCATTATTGTAAAGAAATTGCATGTTTATCAAAGTACTGTATTTTCATGGAAAAATATTTTAAAATTTGGTGTATAAAAATTAGAGTTTTCCTAATAGGCAACAGTCCTGCATTTTTTTGCACCTAGCCTGAACCTTGATTTGGAAGTTACCATTAATCCAGCAGCTGGATCTGTACACTTCTGAAATATCACATATGTTAAAATAATGCCTAGCAATTTCACAGTTTCTAAAATGTAGTGACATGAACTTCACCTTGATTAATTTAGGGTATTGTGAAGTTTCCTGTTTGTATCATCCTAGAAAAATACAAAGGCAATTGGACATAGTCACTTTTTGCTCTGTGTCCTTCCTGGCACAGCTGGAAGGCTGGAAAAGAAGCAAATATGCTACCACATATTTGAGGAGGAGTGAACCAAAGCTGTGTCTGTAACACAACGAAACCCCCAGCCCTCTGTGATTTAAATTCTTCATTGGTTTAGAGCACCAGTACCCCTGGAAGAGAGGAAGTGCATTTTCCATATCACAGAAGCCACTGTCACCATGGCAAACCTAGGTCAGGCAGAGTCACAATGTCCGTGAATTGAAATTAGTCCTGTCCTCCCCCCCAGACCAGTGTTTGCTTAAGCAGATAGTAGCTGAGCTCAGGCAATAACAGGTCATTTTCAAATGCCAGTTGCCATTCCCTGGGCATGAAACCTGTACAAGAGCCTTGGCAGAGTCAAAACTATCCTGTTCCACCATGGTTTGGTCTCACAGGTGTTGCTCTGAAAACAGTTCAGTTTTCAGAGCAATTGACAGGAAAGATAGGCCTGTGAGCCATCCTAGTCTGATCTTTACACTTATTTTCTCCAACAGCTTAGCTCACTCACAGGTATGACTAGATGTATAGACATTTATGAAACCATGAAGATCACTTATTAGTCTTCAGACATATAACAACAGTTTCTAAATTACCTCTGGCCTGCCCTGCACACACAGCCATTGACACTGTTCCTGTGAACTCCTTTAGCCAGTGCAGGTTGTCAGACATCTTTGCAAACTAAGCTGACACTGTGATTTTGACAGCAGCAGATAAGCGTGAGTTAGCTACACTTGATAATCTGGGGTAATTTCATCACATGCTTAAGCTTTTATTCACCCAAATGAGTTTGAAAATAACTCTTAAAAATAAACACTCTTAGTTGTGAACTATACTGTAAAATCTGAAAAGAGCTTGCACCTCTGAAGCATCCTGGCCTAGAAACAGGAATTTGGTGATAGCATGCATCTCCCAAAGGGGAGCATGAATGTTTCTTAGAGAGTTTTCCATTGTTCCATCAGTTGTGTTTTATTCATAAAATCTCTCTCAAGGGAAAATAAAATTTGACTTCAGGTATTTCAAGGTTGCCTGGCTGCCAGACCTCTTTAAATCATCTATGCTGGCTGAGAAAACAAGCTCCAAATGTCCTGAGCAGTGAGGAGCACTGTAAAAACTGGAGCCAAGCACAATTACACTGTTCTGTTTGCAGTTTTCAAGCACTGCCATATCTCTCTTGCAGTCTGGAGCAGTGACCTGAGCCTGGCTGCAGGAAACAAATACACCCAGGCTAGTAGCAGGAGCACACACAGAAGTTAAGCTGTAGCACAACAGGTCTCAGTAGGGACTGTCCAAAACCTACAGCAGATCTGCACATGAGTTTTGCTGATAGCTCAGAGAAGCCATGCAAGCCCACAGACGTCTGGAGGAAGCACACACAAGTCTTATCAATTCTGTTTCAGCTGGCAAAGATCTGTACTCACAGTGATTGTTAGTGTACTCACAACCCCAGTGAATATACTGATAATATATAGGCAATAATGCCAAGTTCAAGTTTTATACTTAGGAGAGGCTTTTTAGTGGTGCTCCTGCCCTTGCAGACACCTGCTAGGGAGTACAAGGCCCAGAGCATCATGATGACCTGGGCACGCTTGGCAACTGTGACACTTCAGCCAGATGCCACTGTTAAACTCAAGCAAGCACCCTTGCTGCAGAAGACAAGTGTTTTAGACAGCCACAGAGACACTGATGGTGAGCAGGCATGAATAGAGGGATTTTAAGCAGCAGAGCTAGGGAACAGGCTACCTTTTAGTTGTGGTGTCTATACTGACAGGTTAAGTCTTCCTCAAAAGACCTGCCAGTATTTAACATACGCACTCATGCTGAAGGACAACTATTTAAACAACTGCCTGAGAGTGCTTTTAAGAAATCAGCCAGAACTAATGTCAGAGAAAGGAGAACAATCATTAAAACATTCTCAAAGCTTTATAATATGTCTTAAAATAGCGTCCTTGCATATAGGAATGCCAGGAGATTAAGATCCAATATCTCATGATCTACTGTGTCTAGGAACAAGTACTTTAATACTATTGGAAATGTGCCCTCTTGAATTTTTGACTCCATATTGTTTCCATCTCTATTTGTAATGAGTGTCAAAGTCCCCTTTCCTAAAACATTATCATTTGCCATACATGGGTATGATTTGGGCTTAGTAGGTCACATTTTGAGGAAAAACAGATTATTGGTTTGGGTTTGCTTTTTTTTTGGTTTGGTTTTTTTTTTGTTTGTTTTTTTTTACTTTTAGGATGATAACATTTAAAAGTAGTTTAGACAACTGGCTGTTAGCACACAGCAAGCAGCTTCAAAAGTGCAGTTTGTCCCAGAACTCTTCAACTCATGGATGTGACTAACTCAGCTTTCCTAAAATGTGGGGAAAATGGTTTTGCCACTCATTGGCCATCAACACAACTTAAAGGTAAGTCTACTGTTTATGATTAATGGAATCACCCCAATGCATGCCAGTGAGAATTTGTAGCAAATAGCCCTTCACAGATTCCGTTTATAGCACTGTTTATCTTTTCACCCTCAGTTCTTCCACATGAGTTACTATGAAAATGTCAGTATGTCTGTTGTAATGTTTCCACAAACACTGTTTCAGGACTACTGCTAAGGGTTCTGAGGCCCCCAACAAAAAGAGGACATGGACCTGCTGGAGCAAGTCCAGAGGAGGCCATGAAGACAATCAGAGGACTGGAGCACCTCTGCTATGAAGACAGGATGAGAGAGTTGGGGTTGTTCAGCTGGGAGAAGATAAGGCTCCAGGGTGACCTTAGAACTCCTGGCAGTACTTGAAGGGAGCTTACAAGAAAGCTGGGGAGGAACTTATTACAAGGGCTTGGAGTGATAGGAGAAGGTAGAATGGCTTTAAACTGAAAGAGAGAAAGTTTAGACTAAAAGCTAGGAAGAAAGTCTTCACTATGAGGGTGATGAAACACTGGCAGAGGTTGCCCAGAGAAGTCATGGATGTCCCATCCTTGAAAGTGTTCAGGGCTGGGCTGGAAGAGTATTTGAACAACATGGTCTAGTAAAGATGTCAAGGTATCCTTGCCAATTGAAAGACGATTGGAATTGAATGGTCTTTAAGATCCCTTCCAACTCAAACCATTCTATGATTCTGTGAATATTTTGAGGTAAAGATCAGCAAATTTCCAACTGCTAGACTATGCAAGTCTTTTTTTTTCCCTGTGAAAAGAAGTAATTGGTAGAGCTTTTTAAATCCAGTTCACTCCACCCGAGCTTTCCTTTGGATAAGTCAGTTGGGATTTTCTCCAGTAATGTCTCTGGATATGCTTTCCTACATTCAGCCACGCAGCCCACATAACCACTTCATAGGACTTTACAAAATAAGAACAACAAAATAACACATCTCAGCTACTGCTTACATGTGGTAGGTGGTTTTAAATGTCAGTATGACCATCAAGGACCACAGGGTGGAAGAAACAGCAAAGATCACTAAGAATGCCTTATACCATATTTTATCATTTTTCGGTTGTATTAGCTCTTAAAAATCAGCAATTATCTTCACCCAAGCAGATGCACAATTCCAAACCCTAGCTCTGGACTTCTTTAAAAATATTATTTCAGTTTTCAACATTTCCACTTGTTGCTAACATCAAGACAAGCTGATCCAAACATGATATCCAAGTGATTATCCTCTGATTGCACCCAGGTTTACCTAAAACCACACAATTTTAATTTTACCTAACTCAAAGGGGAAAGTGTCTTTAATTAGTCATCATTGCTACCTCCTTCAATTGCACACACTGACTCCCTTTTCCCAATGGACAGACAGTTGGTCCCACAGCTTTGCTGGTCCTTTATCCAACTGGGAGGTGTATACCAGGATAAATGGTGCTAAACCAGCAGGAACTGGAACACAATCCTTTGTGACTGGAACTGCAAATATTTGGATGCCTTTAATTTTCATCCACTGCAGCAATCCTGCAGCCATAAATGCAAAAAAACCCACATGTCTGGAGGTTTCAGGACAGTCTGCTAACATGATTTCTTCTGCTTGCTTTAAGACATCAACACAGGCACAAGGAAACCTGGATTTGGTACTTGTCACTTTTTCTTAAGCTGTCGTGTGATGAATGTTATGAATAACTTTCAATCTTCTCTTACAATCTTCAGTGCTTAAACAGATATAGATAATAAAAACATCTCCCAGACCTTCCATTAACTAGAAGATGAGAGCCATGGCTATTTGTCCCTAGCACAACCACCTGGAAAACTCCCAGCAAGCCAATTGCAGATCAGCGGAATATTTAACTTTTGCTCACAGGCCATTCCCTGCTTTCCTTTCCCAAGGACCCATGGTACTTTGCCTGCTGCAAATACTCCGTTTTGTTGGAACAGCTTGGAATCCCCACAGTCATAGATATTTGATTGCCCTTTTGATTGCCTTACTGCAGTGGGCAAATATCTCCAAGCAGTTAGCAGGAAAAACAGATGGAGGAAGCAACCACACTTAAATTTGACAACTGTCTTAAAGATCTATGCATGCACATTGTTTCTAGCACAACTCTCAACTGGAGGGTGTAGGCTGAATTGTCCCCTAGTGTGTTGGATCAAAAAATCAATAAATCAGAAGTTGGAAAGTCACAAGTAACCAATATTCATGTGATTTCCAATATTCATGTGATTGAAACCTTAGAAGTCCGGTTCTAATTTCCATACCTGTATGAAATCTGGCAAAGCAATAATCATATTGACAATTTACACTTCCAGCCACATGAATATAGAGACACACAGATTATGTCAGCTGTGGCTATGATGAGTGGAGACTGCCTGCCACAGGAAGGGTGTAACTGACTGGTCAAACTCAGAGAAAGGAAAAACACTGAAGTATGGAGAAAAGTGGGCTACCAGAGGAAGAGCTTGATGGCTAAGCCAGTGAATGGGTCAAGACACCCTGACAGAAAGAAGAGCCAGAAGGACATATTATATAACTCCTTAATAGGGTATGTGGGATTTTTTTTAAATGAACAATCTATATTTTAAACTTGTTGGTTGCCAGGAAGCACAAAAGCAGTTTCTGAGAAAAGTTCTACTGTGTGTTTATATCAGTCAGGTGGAAAGGTTCCTCTGGGTCCAAATGCACATTCTTTCTGTTGCTCCTGATATTGCCAACTGCCCTGGGCCTTTCCAGGTGAGGAGGGAAGAGAGGCGAAAAAAGAACAGCAACTTGCAAAACTTGCATGTGTTGCACAAATCCACATCTTTACTAAGAGTACACTTCAAAGAGGAGGGAAGAATACGAAGCTGTATCTGCAAGTACATCACCTAACTAACACACCGTGCCGAAAGTCAGTTCCATCCAGCAGGAATGCCAGTTACTGAAAACACTGGACCTTCATCAGTGTTGAAGTAGTTTTGTGCTGCACAGTTAGTAAATGTTAGAAGAAAGGAAAATCAATTTTTATCGTATACCTAAAGTGAAAGCAAAACTGTGCAATTAACTTAGATGCCTATTGACTACATAATGAAAAGTGCAATTAGATATATTGCTTGCAAATCCTAACATAGTCAGTGGGAGCATATGGAGTCATGGGAAGCATGTGGGTTTATTTGAGTGTATGCTCTAGCTGGAAAACATCAGAGAGGTAATCAAGTTAGAATTAAATATAGTTATACCAGTTCAGTTAGACCACACAATTCATTTCTAGAACACAAATAACAACTCACGGAGTGAATGAGATCATTACAGCCAATATACTTAAAAAAATTATTTGCTGAAAGCATGGGACCGAAAGCTTTATTTAGAAATGAGAAATCTAACAAATTGGCAACAAAATGTAATATAGGAAGGAAATAAAAATAAATTCAGAACAGCAGGCTGACTGCCACAGATAAGAAACAATAAACGTTAGAAACTAATCCCTGACAACTGAAAATTTACAACACTGCAAAACACAAGTGACCACCCTCAGACTACTTTCATTTAGCAGAATACTCAAAAGCTTCTTCTGAGGAAATTACCATTCTCAGAATTAATCATACCCATTTGGGTGTGTGTTGAATTCAATAAGTATACTTAAACACTGGTATCTGCTGGTTTTTTACTTGTATTATTGCAGCAGAATTTGGAAGCTGTGTGTAAAAAGAGGTTCCTCTTTTGGCTCCCTTTCTGCTGGATACAATAGCTAGGTGGAAACCATAATATGTATGTATAATATGTATGTATAATATGTATGTATTTTCACACCCAGGAGCATTTTTATGCTGAAAAAGTAACTTCCAGAATTTGATGCACCAGTATGAACATACGAAGATTAATATTCAAAGGAAAGGAAATTAAAAATCTAAGCTACTCAGACCCAGCTTCTTTCAGCTGTACAACATTGTGTTCTTTATATCCCCTTCAACTGTGTTCTTTAATACATTTCTGCTTATATTAAATACAAAACATAATACACATAAGAAGTGCAAAGCTATACAACTTTTAGCTATCCAGACTCCTATGTATTTAAATGTGTGCAGTTAACATTTCCTTAAATGCAGTCAGAAGTAATTCACATCAATCACTTGACAAGATGGTAACAGAGAATAAGGTAATTAGCATGGAAATCATAAGGACTCTGCAGAGCCAGCCAGCTTTACTCCTACCAATTGTAGGAGCATCATCGTACTAAATAAGAAGAAAGGACATTTTAGATCTCAAATTTCAGAACAAATAAAGCTGAATAAAAATCTTGGCAGTGGTATATCTCCTGTTAGCCACCCTCATTACTTCTGTACTGCAAAATGAATGAGGAAAATATTGATGCAGGTCCAATACCACTACAATACAACCTCCCTATAAGATTTTAGGTCATTAGATTTTTTAGGCAGGAGCTGTTACAGGAGAGGACAAAAGCACTGATGCGTCTGCCCCATATGGTCCTGTTTTTATTGTACATACAAACTACATTTATAGGACGAACCCGTAGCTGTTGGTAAGGCTTAACAGGGGGAAAAAAGGTGTTTCCCCTGTGGAATAATATTTACAGCAAGAAACTTAAACAAGCAAACATAATTCAAACAGAAAAATAGTGGATTCCCCTGTCTGGAAAATAGACTGAGCCCAGTGCCTTCCTAATGGGTCGTTTTTTCTCAGGGACAGAATACTGACTGTCTCAAACAAGACTGCAAAAGGATCCAGGCACTACAGATAATTAATCCCAGACTTCTTCCTGAGATTAGTCAGGGCTGAACACCAAAAAGGTGGCAATGATCTAGTAGAAGTGTGGTATCTTTCTGTTTTGTCTTTCAAGTCTCTCCTCATCTTTCAGCAAATGTGGGAAATATCAACCGTATGGAATTGTTACTCTTCCACTTCCTGGGGAAAGGAGCAGTGCCTCTTACACAGGCTCTAAAGGCAGCAAAAGTCTCCTGATTCAGTGGCCATGCCAGAGAAGCCTTTCACAGACCCTTGGAGGCTTCCAGAACTAGCTGGTAGCAGGAAAACTAGCAGGGAGGAAGAGGCAAAGCAAAACTCTGCAAAGCACAAGCAAAGCAGGAAAAAAGAAACCTTAGAAGTCCTTGAAGTCTAAGTGTAAGGTTTAGTCTCTCCTCAGAGGGAACAAAGAAATGGAGACCACGAGACACTCCTTCTGCGCTTTAATAGCATCTGTGAGGAGAAGCCAGCAAGCCAGAGGTCATTCCACAACTTTCCTTAGTCTTTCTTGCACCCAGGAGATGCTCTTCATTTAACTAATCCTCCCCTTTTCCTAGCAGGGAAGAAGAGCTCTCTTTTTTCCACTTGCATACATTAGCCCCCATTAGACAATCAAGGTATGATTTTAATTTCTTCAGAGTTTTGTCCCCTACATAGAGACACAACAGCTACACAGCACAAATTGCCTCCTTCCATCCCCAGACCCAGTGGGGCATTCTGTAATTCTCATAAACTGTAATTCTTATGAGCCCAAGAGTGTCTCATTAGCAGAGAATCAGCAAGCAACTCATTATAAAAAATAAGAGTATTTTATTAAAAGAATAGAGGGAGTTTTGCAAAGGATACTTCTATCATATTTCATATGATTTGTTGTGATTTTGAACATCTGGCCCTCTGATTTAGTGTTTCAGAGAATTGTTTTTATGTAAATCAACATCTGAATAAATAAAGATTATAAGAATGGATGAAATTGTCTATATTTCAAGCCAGGACATATAAATGCAAAGGCTTGAAATTAAAATGTATGTCCTCTCCATGACTTTGAGGGCTACAAAGTAACAGGAAATAGATTTTTATGTGATTTATGCATAAGTAGATGCAAAATAAATCTTGGAAAATTTAAAAATATTCTCAAAACCAATGAGAAGCATTTCATGCTGTCCTGAGCACAGGGTTCTTGACTCAAGAGGGAGCTAGGTAGCTGGTTTTGTAAGCAGAGCATTTCAATATTCTTACTCATTTTCATTTGAAAATTAAGAAATTAAATAAACCTGCTTATGCTCACAATTGATCTTGTTGACAAGACAAGACCTAAGAGTTTTATTCCCTCGGGTAGAACTCAGAACTGCATTCTGCTAGTGATTTCATTGAAAGATTTAAACTGAACATTGAAATACAGCTGAACTGCCTTTTTACTGTAAACTGCAGAAAAGTGTTCAAGAAACACTTCATTTTAACCTTCTCTTTTCAGATGAGAATTCAGGCAATACTCAACTCATTTCTGAACCAGTAAAGCACAAGTAAACACAAGGACTAGGAATGTCATAGAATAGAGAATGGCTTGGTTTGGAAGGGACGTCAAAGATCATGTCGTTCCAACCCTGCTGCCATGTACAAAGACACCTTTCACTGGACCAGGTTGCTCACAGCCCCATCCAGCCTGGTCTTCAACACTAGCAGGGGTGTCACTCAACTATTCTTCATTTCATTAGAAAAGTTTCATGGTATCTGATGCATATTTTTATTGCAAACATATATTTTTGAGAGATCAAAGGTGACTGTTATGACCTGAGAGTTTGCTGCATAGTTTGCTAAAATGTTTTTACTAGATAAAAAATTCAAACATGCATTTAAAAAAAAGCTCAGAATGAACCTAAAGAAGCCTTAGCAAAAGACAAGCTACCACAAATTTGAGAGAACAAGACAGATGCAGCAGTGACAAAACTATGAGAGGCCAGATCAAGTAAGGAATGAGTTTTCAGAGAAACATAATTTTACAGAATTCCCTACAGATTTTCTCCGTAACTCTTTTTTAGGGATTGGAGTTTATAATTAGTGTTACAAAAGTACTGGAAAACCCCTACTATAATTTAAAAAATAGCTTGAATCATAGATGGAAAAAGTTAAATACCAAAAACACTTACTGTAGAAAATATTTTGAGCAAAAAAAAAGGAAAGTGTTTATGTTTCTGTGCTGGCTGGCAGGGCTGCACCTGACAGCTTCATTTCCTGCTGTAAACACTGGGAAAACTGTACCCAGCTCTCCCAAGTGGGCAGATGGGAGCCATTTATTTACTGTTTCTCCAATACAAAATTCAATTTTCTAAAAACAATTTTCAGCTTTCATTTATGACTTCTTGCAAGATTATGAGGATGTTTCTCATGCATAACGTTACAACCTTGGGCTTGTGACTTCTGGTGCCCTTGAAAGTGTTGTGGGGTAGGGCCCAAAGATGGGGGAAAACGAGGGATTCCCTCTGGACTGGGGCTAGCTGTGTGACAGTCTGTGTGCCAGTGGTCACACACACACCCCCATCTGACCTTGGGACTGCACCAAACGCTTTCACAGAAGAGTCACCCTTTAGTATGACATGGCTGTATTCTCCAGCACTAAGATTCTTCCCACAGCCAAGAAGGGAACCTAGCACGCTCTCCCCTCCAGCCTGCCCAGTGTTTCTTGCTTGTTCCATGACCATTAATCTGCTCTGTTTATTTCAGAGTAGGTGTAAGGAAAAGCAAAGCTTATACACAAAGCGTTATGTAAAGCAAGGAAGAACATCTGCAGTGGCTTGTTTGGAGAAAGGTTCCTCCCCATCCCTGGCTGGGGACCATAGACTTTGGACAAGGAAGAAGGGAGGGAAAAGCCTTATGTCCTTTTGGCACTTGTATTCCCTTCCTTGTCACCAATTTTTTAGGTGGGAAACAGTTCACACAAGATTTGCTTCTTTCACAAATAAGGAAGATGCTGGAACTGATTTATTTACATAAAATGTACAGTAGTGGTTTTGCTCTCTGAAGTGACAAGGAATGCTTGTATGAGGCAGACATATTGGTGAAACTTCATGTCAGGACAGAGTCTACAAAACCAAACACATAAGCCCAAGTCTTGTCACTCTCAATCCTAAATTCAAAGCATGTGACAAAAAAAACACTGCACCAAAATCTGCAGAAGTTATGTTTAGCTAATTGCATTAGAGTTTATTTACATATAATAATTTACATCAGCAGAAAAGTCTTAGCTAACAAAAATGGGCATTGCTCCATTTGTAAATAATATTTCTAACTTAACATGTAAAGAAAATACCATTTAACTAAGTCAAGCGTTAAATTTCACTACCATGCCAGAAAGCCATCCAAGTTCATTCTGCTGTAAACAAATTCTACTGGCCTGCTAACAGGCAGTATTTTTGCAACTCTGAGAAAAGTTCTTAAATAACTGTTTGTCACGAATGCCTTGAATTATACATTAAAAGATCAATGTTTTCCTTCAACTCGGCAAATGTTGATCAGGCAGTTGCCAATTTAGAGCAACATGTCAAACATTCAGCTAATCAGCATCAAAACTATAAACCTCTTGGGGACAATGAAACTAACACCTAGAAAGCTCAAATGAGCAAATATGGACTTTAAAACATGAAAAGAAGCAAGAAAAAAATTAACAACAGGTTCCTGTGTTAGATGTCCGTGCTTGATGCCTGATGACAAGCCACATATACTACTAAATTCTAAATTACAAAAACATTACGTATGTGATTGGATCAGGGGAGAGAAAGAGGGACCTGCCCTGAGAGGCTCAAGATGAGCAACTGCTGCCTGTGACAGCAGGCATGAGAAGCAAATCTTGTGCTGTGCAGTTTGGGAGCCAGTCTGGCTGTTATGGGGAGAGGATGGTAAAATCAACCCAGAAATGCTAACACAACCCACTCGCCAGGGCTATCTGTTTCATAATTCTCCTGTCGATTCAAGTGGGAAGGAGCAGGCAAAAGAAGCTGTAGAATAAGTCCCTCTTTGGGACATCACTGGGAAAACATGTTGCACGGGGCAGCAGAGGAACAAAGGCCCTTCCCGCTCAGGAGAAACACAGCAAAAGGGCAACAGAGGACAAACCTGCAGGATGAGACCTTATGCCATGTGGCAATTGGCTCTGTAAGGTTGCTAATGCAGCAGCTCCAGAATGGCTGCTGGTGTCATGAAGGTTGGTTTTGATCTCTGATAATACCTGTTTCCCAGTGGAGACTTAACAATTCAGCCACCCAAATTCAGCCAAATCAAAACTTGGCAAACATAAAAATTTCCATTTTGGCACCAAATATTCAAAATACTTTTTACTTCACTGTTTTTGAATTATGAGTGGAAAAGGACACATGTGCATTCACCCAGCTAAGCAGAAGCATACCAGGGCTTCAAAGCCCACTTTTTCAAACCATGAAGTAATCACTTAATTTTGTTTAAAAGTAGACAGTTATTAAAGCTGAAAAAAAAATAGGTCAGTTGAAAGTAAACATCAGAACTGTCGGCTGGTTTTAGAAAAAGACACAGTCATAAACATCATGACGTAATCACATTTGAGGTAGATATTGCCAGTGACCCGTACACAGCCTGGGCTATGTCCTTAAAAGTTTGTAAACATGTGTGGTTTTATTTATTTATTTAACTTTAGACTTTGAGTTACTTTGAAACCAGTTTTAAGGGTCACAGATGACCCAACCCACAGAAAAGAAGAAAGGAGGTTATGTGTCTGCATTGTCTGAACTTTACAGAAGAGAGAAGAGACATTTCCCACATTGCTTCCTTAGAGTTATGATATGGAAATCCCTACAGAGAAGCAGCCAGAAGAGTTACACTACCTTCACAAAGAGAGCCATACAACTTGGTCAGCAAAATATTTATAGCAAACATTTCCACTGTAATTTCGTTTATTTTGAGCAAACTTGTCGATTGGTACTACTACTTCAATACCCATCTTTGCACCAGTAGAAGCTGACACTTACACAAGCACATGGGCATGACTTCCTCTACTCTCACACCCTGAAACCATTAAGCATCTTTCTAAGGAGAGAAGAAAAAGAGCAGAAAAACTCCCTATATTTAACACTGAGCTCAGGGAGCTTAGCAATGACTCTACATAAAGCAACACCTGTAGTCTTAGACAGTCCAACAAGCCTTTTTCAACTTTCTCTTGCTACAACAGGGGCTCCAAACACCCACCTGGATACTCCAGCTTGAGGAGAATGGTAACAGCTTCTTGGTACAAGTCTCACGGTGCAAACACAAATTACTTTCTCAGCTCTCCAAATAGACTGAAAAAATCAGCAGCCTGCCATCAAAGTCACTAGGCACTATTTCCTGAGTAGCCACATCCCAATTAACCAACCCACAGTTTTGTATCAGCACCCAAATTTATAACCTCCTCCCTGAGCTTTGATTCATTCCAATTTGTTCAACTGATCTGCTCAGCTGTCAGACAGCAAATGCCAGTCTGACCCCAGCACCCCTGTCAGACCTCTCATCACTGGGCAGTTGCTGTACCCTTCAGCTGAGCTGTCCTGCTCTGTAGAAATACAAGATTCAGGCTCTCTAGTGGATTAAGAAATTATCCATTGTCACAAAAGAGACAAAATGGGTCATCAGGACGTATTCTAAGGCAGGTCATTCAGAGAGAGGACTGAATAAAAGGCAATGTGAAGGAGAGGTGAAGAAAAGGTTTTTTCATGGTGCTGGTTCACAGTGTTACCTGTGATTGGAATGCCAAGTTATGGACTACTTTTAAATAACCATCAGGCACCTAAGGAACTGCTTTAGACTTGCAATGGCAACAGAATCTTTTGTTATGTTTGTGTTACTGGATGTCCAACACATTTCATATCCATATTGCTAGGAAGCAAGGCCATATTCAATCTTTAGAGGGCCTTCAAAGCAATCTAAGACAGGGGAAACAAGCCTATGCCACACCTTAGCATCTGTGTACTTGCAACATTACTCTCCAATATTCTTGTAGCACGTTTTAACCTGAACAGACAAGACCCAAAGGCCAGGACCAGGACTAGCAAGAATTGGGATAAAAAGGAAAATACTGGTGGAAATTGGGCAGCTTGGAAGAAGTTGCTGAGAGACAGAAAGCCTAAAATAAACTGAGTAAACAAAGAGTGATTGAAGCTAGCAGGGAAATATTTGAAACCAGTACGATTATTCACTAGGAGATTCAAAATATATTATTTCAAATTCGTTTGCTCTAGCAAAACCCTTTCATTTCAATATCTTCAAGAAAAAAATATAAAGAGGCAGAGAAACCTGACTTATCCCCACCAATTTTTAAATCACAACTCTTATTTCAGATGTTATGTTCAAATCTTTCCACATTCTAGCTAGTAAGTCAAACATGGGACAATGAGGGAAGGGTATTACAGGCTTTTAAATCATTCCTCACATATGCTTAAGGTGATTTATGTGATGGCTGTGTGCTGAAGTCCACATATTTACTTAGAACCATGTACCTTCCAGAACAATATAATTAAGTAATAGGAATTCAGTTCGTGTAGATTTTTCAGTTTCCTGTAGTGACCCCTGAACAAGAATGCTTTTCTGTAGACAGCAAATTAAATTAGGATGTTACTGGAAGCAGTAGATGACCTGCCCCATTAAACCAGCTGACATTTTATTGTAATCTCTGACTGAAAGGGCTATTCATGGAATTTTGCTTTCACTTCAGGTTTCTCTTGCTTAATCCTCTGAGATATGTGTTCTTCCTATAGGAAGGTTATGCTACTAGGATTTCTTTGTGTGAAACACAGACAGCTGGCATTTGCCATCATTTAATTTTAATATTGTCTTCTCAGACAAACCTTTATTTAAGGTGCACTTTTCTCACATAGAAACACTAGATCCTGTATCTGGGAGTCACCTACATAAAGCTCCATTTGTCAGCAGCACTCTGCAGTGACACTGCCAAGACTTGGTCTCTTCTTCATTACTTTGTCCATCAATATTCTCTAACATGATTAACTAGCATCTTAATCTGGCAATGTAGTACTGAATGCCAACATGTTTTGATTTGATATAGTGTAAAAGACATTTGTAATACTACTTTCCTAGCACATTATGTATAAGCCGCAATCTATTTGAGACAAGTCTGTAAAATAGTGCTGAACAACAGGATACTAATTGCTTTTAGACTTTATATTGAGCTGCAATACATTACTCCTGATTTACATAACTCTGTAATGTGTTTGGAGCTTTCTCTGTCAGACCCATGACCACATGGTCAGTACAACTGTATCACCCAGGTACCTATGAAACACATATAGAGAAATAAAGACATGAGATCATGGGCAGCACAGTACCAGCCTTGTGTTAGAAAACACACTGTATGGCCTTATTGAAAAGGCAGAGCACTAAAAACCTTCAGTGTGATTTACTCTTTCACTCCTTTTTTTTTTTCCCAAACTGGCAACATCAGTCTTTCTAAAGTAAATCCTTGTCTGTCCATTATTTGATAATTCTTTTTTTCCTCTTTATCAAAGCAATAAAGAATGAATTAACCTTTCAACATTTCTTGGAATGTCATAGATTGTTCTTGTGAATTTGACATGTCAGTTGACTTCAGGGACTGGCTGAAGGACATATAAAAAAACCCCCCAAAAATGCCAAAATCAAAAACAACTAAGGAATCTGTGTTACGATTTTAGTCTGGCTAGAGTTCTGATAGAAACTAATACAGTGGAGTACTATCAACAAATCAAAACTGCTTCCTACATCGGTGCTCACATTCTATACCCACCATTTTTCATGCTTATATTATTTTCTTTCTTCTCATTGGCCATACATAAAAGAAAAGTCTGAACTATGAGAATTCTTACAGATTAGTTCATTAGGCCATTTTTTTTTGTCTTTCTTTCTGCTATCCTGATTGCCACAAATGTAGTTCCTTCCTGGAAGAGTGGCTTTGGAGGCCTGAATGCATTATCATATCACCACACTGTGTAGGGCACAGGGGTCCCACGTACTCAAAAGCCCACAGGTGGTATCTTGGAGGAAGCCCAACACGACAAATGAAGCTCTCTGACATTTCTCTGTTTGTTCAAAGAGCAGTTGGGACTGCTGTCAAAGGCTATTCAAGGATATGCACACCTCCAGATTTTTAAATAATTGATCCTATATCCATCAAATAGTTCTGTTTCAATACTTCGAAAAATTGCTGGAAATTTGTGTCCAGTCCGTAGCATTTAGTGAACTGTACTTAATAACTTTGTTGAGAGACCTGACAGAGAAATAGAAAGGGCTCCTTCTTGCAGATCTCTGATGATCCCTCTAACAAAACCTTTAAGCAAATTCATCTATTAGTTTTCCAAAACAAACTGTTTTATTAGCATGTCTGGGATTAATTAAACACTTAACGGTTCATCAAGATTAGGTGTTTGGAGCTCAGTGTTTTGAATTTTTTTTGCAAAGCCAAGCTCAAAGTGGGCACTTTTCTCCCATGATTTTGCATTTCTTCCGTAGTAGAAATATGAATATATTTGGGCTTGCATTTCTAATTATTGCACAAATTTGGCATGAACTGCACTCTGAAAATCTGATAAAATTGTTATTCCTTATTCTAAGAATCCTAAATGGTGATGTAATGTAGCAATGTAACAAGGCTTTTTCATGGGGAGAGGGTGTGAGAGGAGGAAGAGGGCTTAACCTCGCAATATTTAAAACCGAGGCTGACTTCTAGTTCTATAGGGAATTTAAAGGATGTCTTCGCTAAAAGCAGATGCGTACACACACACGTGTTTACACATATGTACACAGAGTCAAACTTGCTACAGGGCCTAGAGGAATAGGATTGAATTTGGATAAGAGTCATCCTCTAGTTAATTGGGAACTTGTCACTCAGGCAGGAGCGTCAAAGGTGCTGACTGTGATCCAAAGCACATGGCTGTGTTTGGTTGTCTTTGGAAACTGAAAAGATTAGCCATGTTAGTCAAAAGGGTTCTCAGGTCCAGACAGATTAATCTTTTGTAAATCCTAAAAGTAGAGGACAGCATTTCCAGTTCATTTACTGGGGAACATATTGTAGTTTTGTGTCATAGAATCACACGGTTGTTCGGGTTGGAAGGGACATAAAGGTCATCTCTTTCCAACCCCCTGTCATGGGCAGGAGCAACTTTCACTAGACCAGGTTGCTCAATAACCCATCCAGCCTGGCCTTGAACACTTCATCCACAACTTCTTGGGGCAAACTATGCCAGTGCCTCACCACCCTTACAGTGAAGAACTTCTTTGTCATATCTAATCTAAACCTACCCTCTTTCTGTTTGAAATCGTTACTCCTTGTCTTATGACTCTGTGCCCTTGTAAAAAGATCCCCTCCAGCTATTTTTAGGACCACTTTAGGTAGTGGAAGGTGCTATAAGGTCTCCCCAGAGTCTTCTCCCAGCTGAACATCCCCAGCTCTTTCAGGCTTTCCTCACAGGAGAAGTGTTCCAGTCCTGAAGATCTTCATGGCCTTTTTCATACTCACTCCAACAGGACCATGTCCTTTTTGTGCTGGGCAGCCCAGAGCTGGATGCAGTGTTTTAAGTGCTATCTTACCAGGGTAAAGTAGAGGGGAAGTCTTGCCTCCCTAGCACTCACACTGCTTTTGATGCAGCCCAGAATACAGTTGGCTTTCTGGGCTACAAACACACATTGCTGGGTGTCAACTCTATTCCTTAAAAAACAATCTCCCCTCTGCTCCCATGTAGCCTTCACTGAACAGACTGCATCTTATAAAACTATTCTCAAGTTGACTTGGATTTGCACCTCAGCTATAACTGGCAACAAAAGCTCGGTAAAATCTCAGTCTGGCCAAATAGGTGCTCTGAATTTACCTAGCTCCTTGGAAAAGGTTTAAATTTGGTGCATGTGTGTCCATCACTGCACCATAACCAATGCTGATGAGAACTGAAAGAGGTGAATTAGCAAGAGAACACTTTTTATGTTTTGGTGTGGCCAGAGTTAAACATGTTCTCATTCCAAGAAAGCAAAACCTAGACCCCAGTATTATGCTCTCAGAATACTTTAAAAGATTACATCATGTTATTTCAGTTTTCACACAAAAAAAAATCAGTTTTAAAGTCTGCATTTTGTACTCTATAGACACACATAAAACTTCTCACAAATGCTATCCAATATTATGGCTTCTAAACAGTCAATGGTAACTTTAATATTCGTATTAATCTCTGCTCTTCATAATTCATTCCTTCTTTGGAGATACTTGAGACTGCCTTCCAAGCACCACAGATGCCAGATTTACAAGCACAAGCTACAAAAGATGCACCCATAAAGTTAGTCTTTACTGGGCTCTATGGAAATTCAGTTTTTACCAGGCTGGAGTGAGAAAGACAGCTCTCTGATTAGATACACAGATATGAATTTGTTCTGGAAGCCAAGGAGCCTTTATATTCAGCATTTTTGAGACTTTATACAGTACGTGCTGAACAAACAAGTGCTGAGTTCCCTGGAAGGGAAGAATATGGTAACAGACTTCTGGAAATGTTCTGTCAAATGCTGTATAAATTAAGCCAGAAAGAGATGCCAACGGAAGAAGATTCAGAAGGAGCAGGTGCAAGTCAGAAGTGACAGAAGAAATAAATTTACCACTTATACATCTAGAACTAACCAAACAACAGGAGTAGACATGATAAGATGATCCAAAAGAAAAAAAATAAAAAACAACGTCCAAGGGCATGACCAGGTATACCTATAAACAGGCTGATAGATTAAGTACATGCTCTTGCTGTGTTTCATAGAGGGAACTTTACTTGAGAGGTTGGATAACGTAAGGTGATACCTTCCCACTTGATGTTCACACTCAACCTCCCACCTGGAGATGTAATAAACCCTACCTTTGCATCAATTCCATCAGTTTCATATTCAAAGCCCCACTGATAGGAATTTGCCTTTTTTTTTTTTAACATAAGTAAACAGCCAAGAATTTCAATATTAAAACTATTGTGTCAATTAGAATCATTCAGAGAAACCAGTAATTTCAGTAAAGTTCTTATAAAATAGAGAACTTCAATAAAGTTCTTATATCTGGAATATTTTGCTTTCCTAACTAGTCTCTTGAATTTTTCTGTTCGCTACTCAAGTCTGATGGTCTACAACTTCTGCTTCCCATTCCCACTGTCTGCTCTGGCATTTGGTACACCAGCTTCTGATATGGTCACAGCTGCCCAGCATCTGTCATAGACTGGGATGACTGTACTACTGACCAAAAGAGTTGGAGGAAGATCTGGTCCACAACTTGATAGTTCACAGTCTTGCTGCCAGACTTCAACCAAACTGCAATTAGTCTGTCCCTGACTATCAGTAATTCCATCCAGAAAAGGAAAACAAAACTCAAAACAATTATATTGTTTTTCAGCATTTCTTTAAGGAAGTCACTTATGGAGATGATGTATAACAGAAATGTAATTTTGCCTCCTATCCTAAAGAAGTCAAGAACAGCAAGCATCATTAGGATTTTGCCAGGCTGTAAGTTATGGTTAATATCTTAATATTGTATGTTTTGGAGCTACTGGACTTAGCAGCTTAAGAGTTACATGTCTCTTTTTCCTTTGTTCAGTCTGTGGCAATCATACAGGCAGCCCATCTAGATAGCTAAACAGGTAGATCCAAAAGAAAGTTATCTCCTTCTGAGGAAAGTATCTGATAGTGACTATAGAGGGAGCCTAAATACTACCTAAGTCTGAATGCCTCACTTCCATGTAGCCCTTAGGTGAGAACATGAAGCCAATTTTAGTTCCTAAACACAGTTAGATGCACAACTTGAAACTGAGGTCTTGAAAGTAGAGAATAGCTCATATATGATGATTTTCAGCAAAATAAAATTACATAGAATAAATAAAATGTGAGAATTCACAGCCAAAGGTGTTTTAGCTGAAGTGGTGTTCAAGCAGTCTGTCATACAACTGTTGTGAATGGTCCTCAAAGTCAGTAATAACCCAAAGAAGACTGAAAACTGTAGCTCAAGACATACTCTGGTATTCAGACAGAGAGAGGTGTACTCATCACAAGAATGTTCCTTGCAACAAAAGGATTGGGGGTACACTCATGGGAAGAAAGGGGCATCAGTGGGAGACAGCTACCAAAGTATCTCTGAATGAAGGAACTTACGTGAGTGAGAGGACCTAGAGTTTTAGCCTGACATCAAACAACTGCGTGGACAGACCTTCTAAACCTTCAGTGATTAATGCATTGCTGATTTATGATCATGCCATGGCAGATTAGGATGAAGCAGTTGTGCTGTAAAGAATATAAATTGCCAAAATAGTTTGGAGTCTGGGTGATCCTGTTGTGATCCAAAATACAGGCCAAGCAAACTTCTCATTTGCTTCATAGTAACTAATTTACAGCAGAACATATGCTGTCTGAGGACTACTGGGACAGCTCAGCCCATACAGGTACTTCAGACTAGAAGGAGAAAAAAGAGATTAATAACTTTTCTAAGAGATCGATATTCTGTGTCAAATAGCTGCATCCCAACCACAGCAAATCTGCAGATCGCAAGCAGCCCATTACCATTGCCACCTGTACTGCTATAGGGTTATGCTGCTAACATGCTCAGTCCTACTCATGAGGTCTCTGTCTGGATAATAAACTCGGCTCAGAATGGCTTGCAGTGCAAAATGGTTTCAGTGTGTTGCTGTCTCTTAAAATCGAGAAAAGACCAGCCACTTTCTCAATAACTGGCAGAAGGGTTAAGATAAAAGATAATTCAGTTCCTGATCCCTTGAAATTTCCAGCTTCAACATCCCCAGAGATGGTCTGTGAAAGGTTACCACCTTGCTACACTAAACATATTCATGACCTCACATGGCTATCCATGTTTGTGCAGCAGTTTGTAAACTCCATGGCTGCAGCAAAGATTATTTTCTAATATAAATAAAACAATATTCTAGGACTCCCTCCAGGCCATTAAGACTTCCTCTGCTCAGTTAGTTTTGGTTTTGGACAATTACAATAAAAATACATGTTAACTATGGTTCTCCTACTTTCTCAAGCCTGGGAATTCCAGGCAGTAAAAAGGGGGAAAATGCTATTAAAAATTCTTCATATATCTACATACATATGACATTCAAAGTAACTTTTAATATGTTTAACACTACACATTGGTCTGTCTCTCTACTGAGATACATATACATAGATAGATAGAGATAGAGATAGAGATAGAGATAGAGATAGAGATAGAGATAGAGATAGAGATAGA
>VZRZ01000978.1:1021944-1085958 GCA_013398175.1 Climacteris rufus
GTGCCTGAACATCACTTGCTGACGGGAAGTAGAGATTGGCTTTTCTTCTTTTGCTTATGCGTGTGCAGACCCTGCGTTTGTTTCTCTATTGTTTCAATAAAAACTGCCTTATTTCAACCCACTGATTCATCTTGTCCTTTCCCCTGTCCCTGTGGGGAAGGGAGCTATAGAGTGGCTTAGTGGACACCTGGCACCTGGACAGAGTCAAACCATCACAGTCTTATTGGCGGATAACAAGGCCTTTGCTCCCGGGGATTGAGGGAGTCATTTGTGGTAAAAAAAGGCCCTGTTTCACTCCCACTCTAAGTTTGGATCAGCCTGGCCTTGGGAGGAGGATGCAGGCAGTGGTGACCAGGCGGACTGCTGCTGAAAAACAATCTTGTTCTCAAATATCCAGCTACTAGCTGTCTATTGTAAAAAGCGCATCAGTCACAGAATCACAGAAACACAGAATATGCTGAGTTGGAAAGGACCCTTGAGCATCATCAAAGTACAACTCCTGGCGCTGCATAGAACCATCACCAAGATTCACACCATGTGTCTGAGAGCATTGTCTAAACACCTTTTGAACTGCCAGGTTTGGTGCTGTGACCTCTTCCCTGGGGAGCTGTTCCAGTGCTCAACCACCCTCTGGGTGAAAACTCTTCCTGATATCCAATCTAAACCTCCCCTGACACAACTTCAGGCAATTCCCTCAGGTTCTGTCACTGGTCACACAGATAAGGTATCAGTGCCTGCCCCTCCCCTTCCCCTCATGAGGAAGTTCTAACTGGGGGGAGGTCTCCCCTCAGTCTCCTCTTATTCAGGCTGAACAGACCAATCACCTCAACTGCTCCTCACACAGCTTCCTCTCAAGGCCCCTCACCATCTTTGTGATCCTCCTTTGGATGATCTCTAGTGGCTCAATTTCTTTTCTATATTGCAGTAGGAAAACTGCCCCCAGGACTCTAGGTGAGGCCGCCCCAGCCCAGAGCAGAGCAGGACAATCCCTTCCCTTGCCAGGCTGTCGATGCTGTGCCTGATGCCCCTAGGACAGGGTTGGCCCTCCTGGCTGCCAGGGCACTGTTGACTCATGTTCAGCTTGCCACTGACCAGGATCTCCAGGTCCCTTTCCACAGTACCACTTTTCAGCCCCTCATTCCTCAGTCTATACACACAACCCTGTCTGAGATGCAGAGTCAGGCACTTTCCCTTGATGAACTGTGTAGGGTTGTGTATTTGCCCAGTCCTTTAATTTGTCATGGTCTCTTTGCAGGACCTCCCTGCCTTTGAGGGAGTCCCAGCTTCTCCCACTTGTGTATCATCTGTGAACTTACCCAGTGTAGTGTATCATCTGTGAACTTATCCAGTGTACCCTTCAGTCCTGCATCCAATTCATTTATGGATATATTGAAGAGAGAATAAGGCCAAGGATGGAGCCCTGTGGAACTCCACTAGTGACAGGTGGCCAGTCTGATGTCACCCCATTCACTATAAGCATTTGTACCTGACCCATGGACCAGCTGAGCAGCTGCTCACCCATCCCATGACGTTTATCCCACTGTGAACTGGACATTTTGTCCTGAAGGATTCTGTGAGAGGATCAGCTTTGCTGAAGTCCATAAAGATCTAATCAGCTGGTTTCTGTTTATCAGCTAGACGGGTTACCTTGTTGTAAAAGAAAACCAGGATTGATAAGCAGGGCTTTCCTCTCATGAAACTGTTCCAGCTGTGACCAATGACCATGTTGTCCTTCAGCTGTTTTTCAGTACATCCCAGAATAATTTCCTCCATAACTGCCAAAATACTACAGCCTTGCAGACTGAGGTGGAGAAGTGCACTTTCCTGAGAACAGAAACCTATTCATCTGAAAAGGACACTGAATGAAAAAACAAAGTTTCATACCAGCTATAGAATAACTTCCTGTACACAAAAAAGCAAAGAAGTAAAGTAACACTGCTTTCACCTCAGCTCCCCAGCCCTGATAGGGAGACAACAAAGCCCACTCACTTTACGTGCAGCCCTCCTAATTCTCGAGGTTAAAGTTCCTGGAGGAGACCTTCCAAGGACTCCCTTCTTACTAATACACAAAGGTTCACTTTCACCCTGGTTTCTAGTTCTGTAATTGCAAATGCTTGAAGAACTGCTGAGCTACATATGCAGAGCTGCTACCAAAGCTGGATGTTGTAACAGCTTTGTGTAGCAAACATTTATATTTTAAATAGGACCCATGCTCATCAAGACGATGGCATAAAAAACCGTAACACCTATAACACATCAATGTTTTGCATGTTCAAAGCATTGTATACATTAAAAAAAAGAAATTGTTCACTCAGTGTAATTGGTGCTGCTGTGTTTATAAAGGCTTTTTTAACAGAGAAAGTGGAAAATATCAAGATTTGTATTGTGATTTACAATAGTTGCACAAACCTGAACACACAGTATTGAAAATAATTCAGCATATGATAGGAAATCAATCTTTTCAAGCTGGATTAATTAAAAAAAATAGATAAAGTTAAAATAAACCCAGAAACTTGAGGAAGTTTCTGCTGTCAGATACCATGTATAATTTGGCAGCCTGTTCTGGCAGAGGAAGAACCTTCAAATGAGGTCCTTGTACTGTGGCAGTGAGGCTGTGGTTTGTCTTTGCTTTGAACAGGGTGAGGACAGGGTGAGCCCTGCCCTAAAATAATCTCCAAGACAAACAAACCATCCAAACAGAAACAAACAAATAAACCCTGCCCAGACAGTATGCACAAAGAATTCATATCCATGATAGTATATTTAAGTCAGTAGAATTCCAGCAAAGTCCTCAAAATTAATGGGAAAACCAGAGCTAGTGACAGCAGCCAAACCAAAGCTGACTGACCACACTTTTCTGCACCAACTGCAATTACAGCGCATGATTTTCTTCTAGCCCATGGTAACACAGCCGATAATAAAAAAAATATTATTTCTCAAATATACATTCAAGAATAGCTATAATATGGAAGACAACCTCTCTCTTCCCTTTAGTACCCCTTCTCAGTGCCATTTTACTGCATGGACCCATGGGCATTTAGGCCCATACTCAAAGGGCACTGAGCAAGCAGGGTGCAGGAAAGCCAGTGTGGATGTTTGAGACCTGCTTTGTACATGCTATAGAACCTGCTGGAGGAGAAGATCAGGGTCTCTAGTTTACTCGACATAGCCTCCTTTCCCTGGAAGTTCCTGCCAGTCTCATGTTTTAAATCAGCTTCCTACACATATCTGTCATTGCCATGCCTCTTCCCTAAAAAGTTCAGGACCATAGCTGACACAGGAAGAGGCCTGTGAACAGTGGATGGACTTCACTTTCCAGTTGTTTGCCACTCCTCTCTTCACCCTGTAACAAGAAGAATTGCCCAGCTGAAATATCCTCATGCCCTCAAAGCAACTCACTGTTGATGCAACTCACACAAAAGGTACCCCAGGTAGCTTCAACCAGGACACAAATCTGCCTTTTGAAAATGGAGCCTCTTATTTTAGGAAATAGGAAGCTTCATATGTCACTTCTGCATTAGACACTACTTTCTTATCATTACCCATTTTTTATGTACACAAAATCAAGCAATATAGAATTAGTGAATATAGAGAGGTTGTCAGAATAAGAAGTAAGAGTAGGAAGGCCAAGGTACACCTGGAATTAAATCTGGCCAAGGATGGCAAGGATAGCAAAAAGGACTTTTTCAACTACAGCAATAACAAAAGGAAAACAAAGGATCATGTGGCCCCATTACCAAATGGAGAGGGGACCCTGGTAACAGATGACATAGAGAAGGCAGTGTTATTAAACGTCTTCTTTGCTTCAATCTTCACTGATAAGACCACACCTCAGGGCTCTCCAACCCAGGAGACCAGGGTAAAGGAATGTTAGAAGGAAGAATTTCCATTGGTCAAGGATTGGGTCAGAGAACACCTAAACAAACTTGGCATCCACAAGTCCACAGGCCCTGATGGGATGCATCAACGAGTGCTAAGGGAACTGAGAGGCACCATAGCCAGGCTGCTCAAGATCAACTTTGAAAGGTCATGGAGATCAGAAGAGGTGCCTGGGAGGTGAAAGAATACAAATTCACCCCAGTCTACAAAGGAGGCAAGAAGGAGAACACAGGGAACTACCAGTCAGCCAGCCTCACTTCACTGGAAAGGTGATGGAACACTTCATTCTGGAGATCATCTCGATCCACATGGAAGACAAGATGATCAGGAGCAGTCAGCATGGATTCACTAAAGGTAATCATGTTTCACCAACCTGATCACCTTCTGTGATGAAACAGTTGCCTGGATGGATGAGGGTAGAGCAGTGGATACTGTCTGCCTCAACTTAAGCAAGGCTTTTGACACGTGTCTTACAATATCCTTGTAGGCAAACTCAGGCACTGTGGGTTGGATGAGTGGACAGTGACACGGATTGAGAACTGGCTGAGTGGAAGATCCCAGAGGGTTGTTATCAGTGGCACTGGGTCTGTTTAAAGGCTTGTCACTATTGGTGACAGGGTGACACTATTGTGACCCAGGGTTCAATACTGGGCCCAGTCTTGTTTAACTTGTTCATCAATGACTTGGATGAAGGGGTAGATGCCTCCTCAGTAAGTTCACAGATGACACAAGGCTGGCAGGAATGGCCAATACCCCAGAGGGCTGTGAGACCTTCAGAAGGACCTCAACAGGACGGAGAGATTGGCAGAGAAGGACCTGCTGAAGTTCAACAGGGCCAAGTGCAGGGCCCTGGACCTGGGAAGAATAACCTGCACACCAGCACAGGTGGGGGCCAACCTGCTGGGAAGTAGCTCTGTGGAGAAGGACCTGGGGTCCTGATGGACAACAAACTCTCCATGAGCTAGTTCTACCTTGATGGTTTTGTCAGGTAACTGTTTCAGGAATACTTACACTTTATGGATGTGTTTCTCTTCCCCTCCAGAGACATAAGTGATGTACAGCAAGAGTTTCCTGAATTTGTTAGGGAACAGTGCTAATAGTCAGGTGCTCAGGAGTTTCCACGAAATGGAGCAACTTGCCCAGCCTCCAGAAGATTTTTTCAGTGCAGTTAATTTGCAATGTTTCATTTTTGTTCAGGTGACATAAAAGAAATACATAAAGACAATAAAACCCTTTGACCTTCTGGACCTTCTGGGAGTGCAACCAACAAAGAAAGAGGTACCTGATATTTGTAACGCTTGTTTTCTTTTAGAAAAAATTTTAACTCTTATTTTCTTTGTGGAAGAACTCCTTGAAATCATATTCACATGCAATGTTGAAACACATCTACAGTCCCACAGTTGCTCACATTCCCAGCTTGCTCCATAACCAGCTGCAATCCAGATGCCATGTGACAGCACCAGGGTAATGCTGAGTCCAGGCTATAAATTCTGCCTTCCCAAGAGCAGACATGCAGCTGTCTGCACCACGCATTAGTGTCCTTGATGTCTCAGGACTAGCTCACCAGTAAGCCAAGGACACTGGGGGATCTAGTGAGTGTCAGCACAGCCAGACCTGACAGTGCAGGGAGTTAAATTATGGTCAGGGTTATCATCTTGCAAGCAGGTGCAGTGATACCCCAAATTCAGATTTTCCCTGGACAGAGACGCCCCTGAGTGCACAGCACGACCACTGCTGCTAGCCCAGGATGAGATGTGGTGTGTACACCTGGTGAGGTGGCAGAGAAGAGACTGATGCTTTACTAACACCTCTGAGAGCTATTTGAGCACAGCACACTTCAGCCTCCTGCTTACTCTAGGCCTCCTTGTGTAACAGGGCTGGATCATGTCTGGGGTTACAGTTCTTCACATTCTTTAAGCAAAGAGTTTTATTTAACTTACAATGCCCAGACCTTCTATAATTATCCTTAAGAGTGCCAGTCCTGTATACATTAAGTCCAGAAATATTAATGGCATCACAGACCAAGCTTGAGTGTGTTTGACCACTTAGTTAATTGGAATAGGTCTCTCACTGCTCTGGATCTCACAGGCACATGGGACTCACTGCAGCCACATAACCTGGTTCATTGCCAGTATGCAACAAGCTTAACTCCAAGGGTTAATTTCTTTAATATTAACCTTCACATTCAGTATAATTATTTTCTGTTACTAGCTAGAGAGAAAATTGACACAATTGGCTCTCTGCCTTCCTTTGGCTCATACCTGGTATTCCTCTCCCTTTCCACCAGCATGCATTTGTGGTATTACAGAAAATTCAGAATACTTCTCAGCTTTGCTAATATTCTCAGGTTGTAATATTAATCTGTGTGCTCTATTGGAAATGCATTTCATTGCCTTGTTAACAGACATCAGATAATCTCCCTTATATCAAAATGGTATGAAAAGTTGTCAGTCTGGCTATCTAAGACACAGTACTTCTGCTGTCCAATGTTATGTCTAATAAATGTACAGATGCCTTATACTAAAGCTTGCAGCCATTTAGTTTTTGAGAGCTCTTTTAGACTGACAATAATGAGTTTAGAAAGATGTTTTCAACTGTTCCCTGAAGACGTTCAAACTGCCAAGATAAAATAAAACTTTGTCATAATATAGGCACAATAGATTAAACATGTTTTTAGGTTTAAATCTTTTTCCAGCAGTGAGGTTGTAATCTGCAAGCCAGAGCTATGTGAAGACCATACACTGAAGTAGTCCCAATGGGAGACCAAAGCAAAATACGCAAAAAACTCACTGGAGCCTATTGCAATCTCACGGTCCTGAAACAAGTATTTCCCTCAGAAGCCAAATCTCTATGCAAGGGTGGTAGCGTTCTTCTACTTTTTAGTTACAGCTGTGCTTCATTGCCTGTATAATTGTAGAACATAAAAAGGAAGGAAGCAGGGGAGGCATTAAAGTCTCTGAATGTTTTTGATCGGATCTTTTTCTGTCCCAAGCGTGGGAGGTGAGAAAACATCAGAACTTTGGGTGTAGTAAAGGCAGCTAATGACACTGAACTAGATGCGAAAAGTTTCTTATGGGGAGTATGGAAGTATGGCCAGGGCAAACTGGTTTAGGGAGAGATGGGCAAAAATTTCTTGGAAAGAATCCAGGGCAGCAAAATCATGTTTTAAAAATAACACTAGTGGGGTTTAGTTTTCATTTTAGCATTAGCTCCTTCTCCATCAAGTTTGTCATTGAAGCAAAATCACTGGGAATACCAACATCAGTGCATGGAAAGGTAAGAGAAGGTTTTCTGTACTTTTTCAAAGCCTGCTGAGAAGACTGGGAGTTTTCTCCTGTATTTCTGAAACTTCTATGAAACCTCAAAGAGAAAAGGTTGCTTTAGCACAGAGGGACATCATACTTGTACTATATCACAAACATTGATTTATTGGATAGCAAATGAATGCCTATGTTTCTCTGTTCACAGCATCACAAAGGGCTACAAATCTTCTTTGATAGGTTCCTCTCTCCTATCTTTGTATGAAGGACATTCAATTTTTATGGCATGGGTGCATTTACTCCCACCGTTGCTGTTTCATATCCCACCATTATCACAAGTTCAGTAGATTACGGTGATGATGGTGATGATTATTATTATTGTTATTATTTGTTCAAGTAGTTTATAATACTCAATATAATATGTATATAATATATATAATAATCAAGTCGATGTCTGAATAACATAGCTCATAATATATTGCTTTATTTTTTCCATAGGGAAATTATGTTTATGTTGGTATGATATCTGTGTGAACATGACAAAATGCACCTGCCAGGTCTCCCAAATAGTAACCAAATCCCTTTGCCAATTTCAGCTGAGTATGACAGAAAGTTCAGCACCTGCCATTCAGTGAGAGAGAGAAAGAGAGATTTGCTACTACTGCCTCTGCTGACGGTAAGACGGGGTGCTCCCATTCCTTACCCACTCAGTCCTGCTGAACAGGGTGGGCTGGGCCACTCACCAGACAGGAGCCCCTTGAGCAGCACACGAGGTCCCTGACCCATCAGACACAGTGCTCTCAGGCCAGCAAGATGGTGATGAGAGAAGGTGCTGAGGACATTTGGTTGTCATGGGGGATCTGAGAGGTTGTGAGGCTCAAAGTAAAAGGCAGGACCAGTGGGTATTAAGAGAGTAGGCAGTAGGAAACTGGGAAACTGGGCAAAACTGACGGCACATTAGTAATGTTGTACAAAGCACACAAGGAGACAGATGTGGCAGGGAGAGGAAACCAGGGGTCCTGCAGGAAAGTCTGAATTATATGGATGACAGATCAGGAATTCATAGGTATTCTCAATTTCTCTGTTCAGGGAACAACTTGCTATGAACACGCTTTATAGGATATTTGGTGTAAATCTGTTTACATTGGCACCATACCAAGCCTGTGGTTTTGTTAGTATTCTCTGAATCCAAGGGTAGGCTGACCTTCTACGTTCCATTTCTTCCTCTCTACAAATTCAGATGTACCAACAACCAAGTTTATGGAAGGTTGGTCTTTTCAGTGAAACCAGAGATTCTAATATAAAAGCTAGAAATCTCTTCAAAAGAAACACCTTCTTACACTTTCTTAGAAATCTTGCTTTTTTACAAGTTTCTTAATTTACCTTATCTTAATCTTTCTGGACATGTAAGCAAATTATTTTTTTTTAATTGAAATAAATATTGAGGATTTAATCTCAGCTTTTTGAGGTGGTGTTGTTTTTTGTTTTTTGGGGTTTTTTTTTAAGTTATGATTTTGTAAACCTACATCAAAGTTTTTGTTTTAAAATGTTTGCCCTTGTCATTACTGAGAAGCAGTTACTGGGGAGAGATTTTGTTCTCAGCTTTGCCAGTGATTCCTCATGGGACCATGACATTTAAATTTCATGCTTCCTCAGTCTAATCCGTCTGTAAAATGAATGTAATAGGCAAGTCCATGAAGTTGTTGGGAAGCCTCTTTAATGCCTGACAAGTATTTTGATATCATCCCACAGTTGTTTGTATAAGCAGAGTATGGCAATTGTAAATGCTTTTTAATTCTTATTTCCTTTTCTCAGCCCAGTCTTGGTTTTGTGTCTTTTTGCTGCAGCCTAGCACAGATACAATATTATGCATTATCTAGGAATGTATCTTTTTCACAATTAACTTTTTCTGGCATCTTACCAGGTTTTACCAGTGCTGTAAAATTTAAAGAATCTCAAATCCACATTGTACATGTATACAAAGTTCATTTAATTAAATGGAAAAGACATTGCATTGGCTTTTTTTTTCACTTATAAACTGTTGCCAGTCCAAGTTTTGAAAGCAACAGGAAAAACCCGTCTTAAGATAGACTGAAAGCAGGATCATGTTCCATGTGGAGTATTTCAGAAATTATATCCTCCAGCCTTCTTCTGTGCAACTTCAACTCTGTATTAGCTACTGTAATTGACCCATCATTATTAAATTAAATTTTAAATAAAATCCAAACCATACAGTATAAGCATAGCTGAAAATAGTGTAATTCTGCATTTTGATACCAAGAATAAAAGTAATTTTCTTGTCATATTCAACAGAAAAGCTATCCCTGGCTAATGCTAAATCTGTGACAACCAGAGAAATCCAAGAAAATACGAAGTTAATGCTGACATTTTCTTCCCAGTTCTTTTCAATACATCATTCTCCTAGGAAATAATTCTTTGATTTCCATGAAGAGATTTCCAGGTGTCAGAGTGAAATGAAACCTAAAACATGCAGTGAGAACAACTTCTTAGTTCTTTCCATGCAAATCAGAATACAGGCTTTATCAGAAGGACAGAATCTTTGCCTGTTCAGAGCACAGCTGATATGTATTAGAATATAGGACTGTGATTTAAAGTATTAATAAAGTGGTGGGAAGCCTAGGCCCTTTCCTCCAGAACTGCAGTTCTAATCCCTTTGGGAGCAAAGCACATAATATACTTTACATTATTCACTCCTTGCACAATATGCTGACTTTTCAAGTTTCTTTGGGGCAGAGAGGTTTTTTCCTGCTTCTGCAGCATGTAACATCCTACTGGCTGACTATGGATTCTAGATCTTGAAGCTTAGTAACACCAAATCCTACTCTGACATCCTCTAAGAGATGGCTCAGAACCATGGAACACACAAAAATTCAACACATTCCTGTTCTCATTCAAATTACTTAGAGATGGGTACTTACATGTAAAATTCAAGCCTTCAGTCCTCTGTTTATTCTCTGCAAGTATCTCCTTTAGACTAAAAAAGAAAAGCATGTTGCTGCAACTAATACTGTTCTGAGCACAAGCCATATCAACTACTGCACCTGAGCGCAGGAGAGATGCTTGCCTGTACTGGCCTGTGTAGGCTTAATCTTAAATTTTTCACCAAAATATCTCTTAGGCAAATTCATTTTTGCTGCCGGTCACATAGCTGTAGACATGTCCTGGGCTTAAACCATGGTTTAAGATTTCATTATTTTTTCTTTGCATTTTAAGGAAGAAAGAACCCTGTAAGCACACTACATCATTCCCAAAATGTCAGACTTCATGCCAGAACCATCTTCTTATTTTTGCTTAGAAGCCTAAAGCTCTGCAGTATACCAAAGCACTCTATAACTGCAGTACTGGGATGTAAATGAACCAAATTCAAGGCTGTGTAAGGTACAAATTGGAGCAAAGATCTGAAGACAACTGCCAAGAAAAGGTTTTTACTACTAGGCTATTGAGCATTTCAAGGAATGATGTCTCTCCTGTTGAAGATGTTGTGATACAGAGCAAATGAGAACTGTGCAAATACCTGATTTGGGATTGTTTGCTGAACTGAAAGACCACCAGTTCAAAGTTAAATAATTACCTATTTTTCCACAGATAATTAAATATTCACTGGAGCAAGAGCTTGAACGTAGTGCTTCTTTATTTCAGACAGATCTCTGCTGGCTGAGCTGTTGGCCAGAAATGCAAATGCACCACACCTTCCTTCCCCTCCTTCTATTCCAGCTGCACTTTATGTGAGAAAGGTCTGGCCACCCACCTACTTGCAGAAAAGGATTCATGGCTGTAAATGCTAAGAAGAAACAGAGTCACATTCCTTCACAATTAGCTGCCTAAGCCTCTGAGAGATAGAGTAGCATGAAAGGTTTCCCACATCCTCAACTTCTCTGATCAACCCCTTGCTTAGTGTCCCAGGATGAGGTGCCTGTCCTTTCCCCATGCTAGGTAGATATCCCTCGCTACTTGCATCGGTACTGCAAATTCTGCCACCCAGGACAATGGCTAAAAGATGGGAACATGAATCCAAACCCAAACCCAAACAGTTTGCCGTTGCCTTCAGAGGCTCCCTGCCAGTGTAAATTTCTGAACCTATTTTATTTGGGTTATGCATATAAATGAAAAAAAATTGACTACTTCCAGACATATTTGATATTCATGCTGAACAAAACTGAGCGTGTAAGATTAAATAATAATAACATGTGGCTCCAATGTTCCGTTTTGACTAGACATTATTAAATAAGAATATTTTATTACCAAATGGACACTGAGATTACAGAATTACTATCCACTCATAATATCACTTTGCAATATTTTTATTTAAGCCACCCCTGGCTAATTAAATTCCTGTTGGGGAAAAATAATAGGAAATAAAAAACAGACTAACAAATCAAGATAACCTATTCTTTAACACTTGTCTTATTCCTATGTCAGCCAAAATCTCTGACCTATGTAATGGATCTGTTATAGATCTTGCAAACCCTTAATCAAAACCAAAAGGATTTGTGTGATATCAAAATGAAAAGCAAGCTGAAGATAAGTAATGTCTATGCTGCTGTTGTTTTTCATTAAAAAAAAAAAAACTGATTATCCAGAATTAATTGTAACAGGTGTTCCAAACAGAAAATGTGTTTACTATTGATTTATGCATTTTTGCCCTGAACCATGAAAAATTCATATTTATAATACAATACGACATTTGCTATCCATCAATTTTATTGCACATTATTTCACACGCACTCAGCAGACCAGGCACTGCAGAAGCCACAGGCAGTGCCTCTACACTCACTTCTGAAGACCAGCTCTGGAACAGAAGGCTAGTGCAGGGTCTCTAAATTGCATCCAAACACAGACCCACAGACAGTCTATGGACTGTCTGCAATCTGCCCATCTGAGGGTACCCAGCACCCAACTTGCACACAAGATCTGTCCTTTTCCTGAGGGCATTTCCAATTATGCGTTCACCTTACAGAGTTTGCTGTCACTGGCTTTCACTTTCTTTCAGTTTGGTCTTGAAAATTGCTACAGATACCCTGTAAAAGCTAACCTAGAACACCTTAGAGAAAGGTAACCTTAGCTATGAAGATATGATGGTATGATGCTTGCTTCTGCCAGGACGAAAAGCACACATCCCTGTAGCATATTACTGCAGTAGGGTTTCAGTGCAGATATATTCACATGTCTTTCTAAGAGTGCAGCAGCAGGGCCTGAGCCTATGACGATTTTGTGACAGTGATTAGATCAGACTGAATAACTGACTCAGGAGAGATGAGTAAACCAAAACCCCCAACACCCTGAGGAAAAAACTTTCTACTTTTATCCAGCAAAACAAGAAAAAGTGTCTTTCATGTGATTCATTTGATTTTGAAAAGCAAGGAAAGCTACCTTAGAGAGGTTTTAAGCAACATTAAATCCATGCACATTACTGAAACACACCTGACTGCTGAAATTTTGTTCCTCAAATACACCAGTCTGCAGCCTTTCAATAATTTTTTCTAAAATACTTCTTATTCTATATGAAAAAAACTGTTGAATCCTATAGGAATTTATAAATTATTTCCAGAAAACTGAAATCCATTAATTTGATAAACAACTGCCAGTGATGGTGATCAGATACCAGGCACTCCACCATAGGACCCTAAAGCTGTTGAGAACCACCCAAGAAGCATTCAGTTCTGTACAGACTCAGGTTGTTACAGTGGCAGCCTGACCCTAATGTCCCTGTGGACGAACCATGTTCCACAGCACCAAAAGAGGTCAGTGATTAAAACACCCACTTCCCTCTCAGGTAATGTGGCAAAAAAAACCCATATGACCTGAAAAAAAACAAATAAAGGCTTGCTTCAGCAGTGGGAATCATACCTAGAATTTCAACAGTTATAACTAAGTTTAACCAACTTTTGTATATTTTTATCATATTGTGTTAAAATGATGTGATTGTATTACTGTGATATTTAATGTTGTTGTTTATTTGAAAGGGCACAAAAACTCTTAATTTTCTAGCAAAAATAATGTTTTCAAATATGAGGAGATCTAAAATGAGATCTTATCCCTTATTCATGGGAGACGTTATTTTTGGCTTCATAGTTTAATGAATACCATATTATGGTTTTTATAACCTTATACCAGAAATAACATACTTCTAGCACTCATGAACTTCAAGCCATTATCAGTAAAAGCTTCTATTAACATCTAGAACTTTTCTTGGTTTTCACTGTGAATGCTTTAAGCTGTCAGCCACAGTCCCTATTATGGCAGGATTTTTTACTCTGCAAAAGATATAACCCTTAGCAGTCAGCTGAGATTGAAAATTGTAATATTATTCCTGTTACCTTTACTGAATTTACACATTTGATGTCCTGCTGTATTTTTGTGTTTGTACTTTGGTTTATGGCTTTCTAAAAGCAAACATACTGCATCCTTTTAAAAATTGTTTGTTTTCACTGATTCGAAGAAATGCCTGCCAGTAAGTATGAGCTGAAACTAATTACCATCAGTACAGAATCTTCAAGCTGAACTGGGATGCTGACAAAAATGCAACCAGAAAATGAATAAAATGTTTCTTGGGAAGTAGAGATCAGTTTCACCAGTGACTACAATGAAAAATAAAACCCTGCATACAAACAGTTATTCTTAGCATTTCATTTTTGTGTGGATATCTTTCTTTATACAGTAAAGGTTGCAGTTAAAACTGCTTGGTCTAAGCCAACTACAAAAGGTTTTGTGATGCCTGTGTCAGTGTGTACAATAGGATTTTTCCCACTGCATCAAATACAATGGCTTGAAACAAATGAGGCTGTTCTAAGAAAGATCCTTAAAATCTAAAGTTTCAGACATCTGTCTAAGCTTCATATATGAGAATAGAGCAGTATATCTCCCAAAGAGGTAAGCACAAAGCCATCCTGAGCTTCCTGGGCCTGAAGTACAAATCAACAAAACTCAGGATTTAGGGCATGGAGAAGGTAAATTGCCCTTGCAGCCTACCACAAACTCAGTCTGTGTTAACAGATCATCTTTGGAGGTAAGTGTGCAAGTGTCCAACTTATCACCTATGTTCTCATGGCCACAATAAGGCCATTTTAGCCACTGGGGATCTTGCACAACTTTCAGCTACAGCAACCTGCTGCTCTAGGCTTCACACAGGACCACACCAACAAGACTGTTGAAGCCAAAAGCTGAATCAAAACTTTACTAGGAAATATCAAGCTAGTGAGAGACATCAAGAAACAGAAGCAATATGGGATTAAACCAAAACAACAAACTTATGAGCAGACCATGCCTCATATTGCACAACTGGGCTGAAACAGAACAGCATTTCCACAGCAGCAGGGGAAGACAAATTTCTGGCACTCTAATTCACCTCATGATTAGCCTGGCCACAGCACAAGTCAGCACATCACAGAGTAAAAGGGATGTGCTGAGCAGATCCCATGTTCTTACTGTTCCCACAGAAGCTGACATTCTGTTTAAATAACAAAAAAGTGCCCAACAACACACTTCTTCCCAGGGCAAACAGAGCTGCTAGACATGTGGAGCACACCCAGTGACAAAAGCCATCTGCGAAGGCTCACAGCAGTCCACATGTGGCACACTATGGAAACAGAAGAGCCTCAATATACACAGGCAAGTATAAATTTACAGCCCAGTGTGGGATGACCGTTTCTCCCGATCACCTTACTCTTCTTCAAATTTTTTTCTGAACTAAAGAACAGCCATGACTTTAGCCAAAAATTCCTTCAGCTCTTTATCTTGTCTCTGATGATAGCCTAGCAATCAAGAATAATAAAGGGTAACAGTAATACTAGCAAATATTTGCATTTGCCGTAATGTCAGTGGGAAAAGGGAGTCAAATATAAAGTCTCTCTTACCCTTAGGGAGTCCACATCCTTAGAATAATTGGCTGGTAAAAGAACTTATCTCTGAATGCATATGTGAAACCCAGCAAATGAAAGTAAAGTATTATTGGCAATGAAAAACACAGGTTAAAGCTGTAGTCAAGTGCCTTTAATGCAGCTGAAGAGAAGACAATTTATGATGTTTAGACTACACCAGTGCTGGCATTGACAAATAGACTGAGTAGGCCAAAAAACCACTCAAAACTTGGGTAAATTTAAATATGTCTGCACATGCACATGAATGACTGTGAATGTTTTAGTATAATTCCTTCCTTTCCTTTTTTGATATTTCATACATAATATAATTCACCCTTCCTGACCACTGACCTGGAAATTCAAATAATAAAATGCCACAAAATGCATTGAAGTTACAATGTCAATGAAAAGTGCTCATAAAATGTCTTCAACTTTTATTATTGTTTGTTCTCTTTCATCTCAAAAATAGTCAAATTGCCTTTTTCAGATGCATTGAGATTTCATTGTGTTTCCTGCACTCAGCTCCTGATGGTTAAGTTTTATCTGAAAAAAAATTTTACAGTTCCATTAAAATTATATAAAAGTCAGAAATATAGGACTAGAGTATGCTGATATAGAAAAGTTTTAGTCTCATAAAAGGGAAAAACAATATATTTCTGTGGGATACTGCTAAGAAAGAGCAAGATACTGAACAGGGAACAATAGGATTGTTCCTTCAAAGTGCTGATTTGCATCGGATGAGCATTTGTCCCCCAGCTTTTTTTCCTATTACATATTTTCCTTTTACCCTAATGTTCAGAATGTTTGATGGAAAAATGCAAGGTGTGGAAGCCAAAATACTGTCTGGAGAGCTGGCAATTCCTTAAAACATTTCATCACACTGTCTCCAATTGGGAGACTAGGGATAAAATTCTTCCCTGGTTGACTGAGCTGATGTAAGGATCAATCTTTCAGTATTTTAGGTATATTCAAAAGGACAAGTTCCATACAGATTACAGTCCTGCGGAAATTGAATTCCTGAGCCTGCAGCTTTTTTTTTGGGTTTTTTTTGGGGGTTTTTTTTTGGAGGGTTTTTTTTTGTTTTGTTTTTGTTTTTGGGGGGGGGTGTTATATTTTGTAAATAGTCTAATAGAGCTGCTCTGCAGACTTAAATAACTGCATAACAGCAAGTCCTGATAATATAATGTGATGGCAGTACTTTGTAATGAACCACTGGGAGTCCTGTTTCTTCAAGACCAGGCTGTAACAGATGGGAGAACAGCTTCAGCACAGAGAGATTCTGCACACAGTTAGGCACTTAATTCTCAGTCAGTTCAGGAAAATGGGGATTATGTTTACATCGTACAATAGCAAGTAAGCAGATAGCTTACAGTTAGAGACAAACGTGCTAGCACGTACTCACACAATGGAGCAAAGCTGTGCAGAAACCATACTTGGACCCTCAAACCAGACATCTCCTCAGCATGTCATGGGCCTGATACTAATTAGACTGGCTGTGAGGCTCATAGCCAAAAGACACTGCATTATGCCAGTCATGTTGCTTCTGACTGCAAAGTTTCATAGTTGCTGGATACTTTTCTCACTGCCTGAGGCACTTAAAAACTTCTACAAGTGCTTCTCCATGTCTCTAAACAGATCTGTGTACCCAGATTTTAACTAAGGAGTAGTTTCAGTACCTCTACTAATGCTCCTCCTTGAACTTAAGTCACTGAAATAATCAAGTGTTTCACTGACACTAAACAGCTGGAGCTGTGCCTGAGGTTGAAAGGAGAGGTAAGGATGGAACACTACAGACAAAAAGGAGAAAGCCATGTCAGTTTCAGGATCTGGAAGGACTGGAGAACTACGTAACTCAGCCACCTGCATTTTTGGAGAAATAGTTTTAAGCCCAGAAGCTGCCCTTGATGGATGGAGAGTTACTCCAGCTGGAAATACACTACATCTACCATCCTCCTGGATTAACATGAACAATTAGGCTGCCTCTCCTTGTAAAACTGTTTTGATGTGACACAGTCAGGTTCTATGTTCCAATCAGTCATCTCTCCATTACATATTCTCACTTCTTTTCCAAGCAGGTCTTCATTTTCAAAACATCTATCACATGAGCTGCTCTTCTTTTATGTCTCTCCAGTTTGTCTGGGTCTCTTTTAAAACATGTTGCCCAGAATTGAACACAACACTATAAATCATGTGTTGACTACAGTGAGGTAGAAACATTTGCCTCCCATGTAATACTCTTGGTAGTCCAATGAAGTACAACAATTTTTTTCTAATAAGCACTGCAGTGTTTACCAACTTGAATCACCACCAGCTATAATGCCCAGATATTACTGTATGGGTTAAATACGTGTCCTAAAAGGTTTCCTTCAATTCTGCATTTATTTTTTCTCATGTGAAACACGCTATGTTTGCATTTGAAACTTCACTTGATTGACTTCATTCTGTTTCTGTAAATATCTTTCATACAGTATTTTTAAACTATGTTCTACAAAGCATTCATGACTGTCTTCAGACTACATTTATGAAAAAGTAATAATGAAGATTCCAAGAAACATTTAAAACCCCCTGAGTAAAGAGTCCTCATATATCAGCATGTCCTGGCAATGAATAAACAACAATTGTTGATTATATTTGTTTAAACTAACCTTAGTCAGAACAGACTAGAGTCTCACCATGGCAGCTATAGCTCCACCACATACCTGAGCTTTTCAGAGGAAAACTCCACACAAGGAAAAAATCCAGTATGGGTACTGCAGTTCTTTCCTTCATTAAGATTACCACCAAACATGTAATTTAACTTGTCATGAGTCATTCGTAACAAACCCACATTATCTTCTCATTGTCTTACTTTCCTCTCTTAAGATTTTTCTTCTCTTTAGATTTCTCTCTGCTTTCTGTAACTGTAGTGTTTAGTGACTTCAGTGAGTGAGAAAAAAATGTATGAGTTTTTTCTTCTGTACAAAGTGGGTTAATTAACCTGAAGCAGTCTTCTGGTCTCTTTCAGTACCTAAGTTAACACATGCAAAACTATCTCCATATCTCTACACTGCACTCCACTCTGGAACACATACAGAGAATCTCTTTTTATCCTTAAGTACAGACACAGGACACAGAATAATGCAGATTTCTGACAATCACTGGCAGACAATTGAGCATTCCATAGCAGTAGAGGGGAAAAAGACATCCCCCTTTAAATGCCTAATATCCTATGTGGGGAAAAATAGGACTACTATTAAGCACACCTCCAGCTCCTCTCTCCTTAACGCTAACTCTGGGGGCCTGGTCGAGGTGACTCAGCGTTAGTCTGGGAGTGACCCTGGCAGTTTCCCCAAACATAGGGTGTCCTCCGGCAGCTCTTTTAGTGCTGGCTGCTCTGGAGGCAAGAGAGCCCCAGGCTGATGTCGTGGGCGCCGGCGAGAACAAAGGCCAGAGAGAAGGGCCCTGGTGTGATTTCCAGCTCTTTTATTTCCCGGGGAGAGGCAGCAGGGAAGGCAGGAGAGGGTCTGGGATCCAGGAGAGGCAGCAGAAGGATTGGGAAGACCTGGAGGCTTCAGGGACCAGAGACAAATGCAGGGGAAGAGCAGGGGGATTTATAGAGACACAAGCAGGGCAAAGTAACCAATTGGGGTACAAGGATTTACATGTAACCAATCGAGAACTGAACAGCAACGAAATTTCTAGAACTTAACCTTACAGAGGACATTAGGTAATACCATAACTAACCTATGAACTGAAACATGGAAACTAAGTTGCAGGGGATGCTGGGGGTGAGCCAGAAAGCTCACCCTGACCACGGAGTGTGACTCAGACGGTGGCAGCCTCAGGCTGAATCCAACATTCTTGAGCCTGTGGGGCTGTGACTTCTGCCACATATGCCACCACATCTCCTGTCATTATAACCACCACCAAGTTAAAGCCTCCACAAAGTGAGAAACTTTTGTAAAGCATTTATAGTGCTTCATTCTGTATCTGCCAGCAGAGAAGTCCAGCAAAAGACAGGCTTCAGAGTCCAGACTCTTCTAAAGTTCTTGCTGTGTTCGTCAAGTTTCATTTGTTTCTGGCAGAAAAGGCTAACCATGAAATAAAGCTTAAAAAGTGGAAAGAGTAATGCCACATAAAAACAAAACATGAAAGATGTCTGCTTAAACAGGGAGTGGAAAGAAGGCCAACTGATTGAAGAGTCTGGGGTTGATGTAAAACTGAAGGACAAAATTCTCACGTAGCCAAATAAAGAGGAGAAAGGATAACAAGCTGGGTCCATAACACAAACCAGACTGTAGCTAGGATCCAAGTCCAAAACTCTAGGAGACAGATAAAACCTTTGACAAATAATCCTTAACAATGTTGGTGTGATTTGCAAAGTGAATGAAATCTTTCACTCTTGAAGGAGGTAGACGTGGCTATTGAACAGGAGACGTGATGAACAGAGACACTACAGCTGAACAGAGTCTGCACATCAAATCTGATGGGTGTTCTTGAGTTTCACTATGATAGAAAACAAGGTCACTAACAAGCAACACAGACTCATCGAGGTTTTTGTGTTTTCAGCCCAGACAGGCATATGCTACTAGAGATTAGGCAATATGCTGCTCACATCTTCAAAGAAAGAAAGCAAGCACCAAGAATTTTGTTTTGTCCAAGATGTCAGGCAGGCAGAACATTGGTCATTAGAGACAAGAGAGCCACAGGATACAAAATAATTCTCACAAATAAACTCTTGGTTTTTGAAAACCAGAGATGCTGGTTGATTACATGCAAACTTCAGTGAGATCCTGTAAGATTCTAACCAAGCCTGTTACAGGACACCTTTTCTAACGGCCAGTAAGAAGGAGAAAGACTGAATTAATCTAGTACAATGGTCTGACAATGCTACCCAAGAGCTGCATCAAAAATATGCTAGGAAAAAAATGTGAGAATGGGACTAGAAATCAGTAAGCCCAAAAGGAAGCACTGGAAGTAGTTAATGATGAATGAAATTACTGACTGTTCAAATATTATCTGTTTAGAAACCTTCCAAAAGAAGAGTCTTTGGGATCAAAGAATAACTGAAATTATGCCAAAACCCATAACATCCTTAAACAATCTTTGAAGAGCAGGAAGAGGGACCCCTAGGCATTAGAGCTTCCATCAGCAACAGGAAAACCTCAACTCAGGTGTGATTCTTTCTTACCTGTTGCTACCTTTCCCCTGCCTACCCCTCTCTTGACTACCATCTCCTTCACTCCTTGTTTCCCTTTGCTCTATATCTCATTTTTAGCCATTTGCCTCAGAAAAGTCCAATTTAGATAGCTCACCATTGTCTTACATAACACTGGTGTCATCCAGTGTCTTTGGAGGAAGTTAAAAGCTGCGTTGAGTGAAGTATTGAGTTTGACAAGTTTTGTAGTGACTCTAGCTTTGTTTCTCTAAGAGTCAGAATCTCAGAGTCTCTGTTTGCTATTCTATGGTCTTTACTGCCTCTTTTGTCAGCTTATCTTGCCTTCCTTTCAGAAGCAGAAGCAGATTTTAATGACAGCAGAATCATCAGGTCCAGCCACAGAACCAAATTGTGTCTTCTTTTTCCCAAAGTGGAAAAGCATTAACTGTCACATTTCGAAGACTATAGAACAGGAGATGTTCTTAGATAAATTAAATCATCCACAGTTTAAGGGGAAAAGGCTCTCATTGAAACAAAACTTCTTTTACTTTCCAAAAAATCTAGCTGTCTCCTTTTCTATCTTTTAAAGTTAAAAAGATTTTGACAGGCTCTAATGGATAGCATCCTCAGGCCAAGGCCTCTTGGACTTTAGGAATTTCCACCTTCAGCAATGAAATACAGAACTGCCATGGATTCACACTGGTATAGCCTAAAGTGAAGTGTAGCACCAATTATGCTAGCTCATTCCAAGCAACCAAGGATGCTGCTGCTCCACAGTTAACCAGGCCTGACTTTCACCAACATCAGACTAACATGCTAGAGTGGGTGCACATCAACCCAGAGCTGAATTATGTTCTGTCTGCTTTCAGCTCAAAGTTGGGTCCCAGGTGTCCCTGCAGTAGCCGCAGATCTCTGCAGAACAGTATGAACAAGATGTATAGAGTTCTTGCACATACTTGCTGTTATCCAGAAAAGCTGAGGCTGTACTGAGAAAAAAATCTTATCCCTGGCAAACACCAAGAGAGGAGAAAATGTGGGCATTTACTGACTGGGTTATTATGACCACTAAAAATAAGACCCAGTTCTGTTATATCTCTCCTGTGAGTAAATTAGACTTTTTTGTAATCAAGAGATTGATTCTTTGAGGCTGTCTTCACCCCATGTTACACTTTAGCTCTAATTCTGTGTTCTTTCATGGTGTTTTTCCCTCCTGTAATGAAGAGAAGGCAGAATCTTTATCTACTTTTCAATCTAAAATTGTATTTCAAAGCATTGACCAATTTATGACCACCAGAAAAACAAAAAAATTCATTTTTGTTGTCCTGCTATCTTCTTTTACCAGTATCATCACAAAGATAAATTCAAAACCCTTCTTTCCTGCATACTCCAAAACCATCTGGAATTAGGCCTCAGGATTAGTATCTCAAAATTATGGTGAATATCAGTTTCTGCAACGCAAACAACTGTTTTGCTGTCATGTATCCTGGCGCCATTCTAAAATTCTGCACACTTTCTGACAACCAGGGCCATTAACGTGAAAAAAAAATCTTTGTAAATCAGTGTATTGTTTTATTAAATATACATCTTCTGTAGAAATACATTGTAACTGATGCAACCAAGTTATCTCCTGAATTTTTCTCCAAAATATTTATTGCCATGGATCAGTAGTCCAGAAGTTGTTATTGATGGTTTTATGTTTGTTTCTAAAAACTGGAATGGATACAGATCCTAATCGAAACCTCACTAAGTTAAAGATATTCTTTCCTTTTTTTCAGTATTTCTGGCTCAGTATCATTACTGAGGCTTTTATGCTAAGTTTTTGGCTTTACACAATAAGCCAACATCAAATCTGCTGCAAATAAGAACAATTCTTATGATTTTATGTTGGCAGCAAGATTTAAAGCATTCCTTAACATCACAATAATCACTGAATATGATGTTAGCAAATGTCTTTATTGGTCAGGTTGAGTTTCCACAAACTTGTGAGATCCATGTTTTCCAACTTGTAAATCCTTTGTCTTTTAAAAATAAAGGAAACAAAGGAAATTACAGTCCAAGAAAAAACATTAACAAAAAAATTAATGCAACTGTTTCTGTGATGCACTTCAACCTGCTGAAACAAGGTTTAGATAGCTATCATTGTCCAACTTCAGGAAATAAATCCAAATGGCAACTTAATAAATATATTGTATTATAAGTTTGCCATAAATTCTGAACTAGCGGTCAATTTGGTTTCTAATGGAAAGCATTCCACAGATACTTGACACATAAATAAGTGAGACCATCTGTAAATAATCTTTTAGATGTCACATAAAGAGTAACAGGTCTAACACTGGAAGAGTCAGTGAAGATTTCAGACCCTAGATGACTGTATGCACGTCATGAAATCTAAAAAAATAGTTACCCAGTTAAATAAAAAATTCAGTAAAAGTCACAGGAATTTCTGTGACATCCTCCCAAAATGGCTGAAGACAAAATCAAAAATCCTTCTATTCTTTATTTCCTATCATCTGTGTTACAGCTACTGGAGTCGTTGTAGCAGAGGTGAAAAGAAAACAAAACAGGAAAGACCTAGATATACTCATTTTGGAAAACACCAGAATCATTTTAAGCTTTGGTCATGAGTCCTTATGTAGTTACTTTGTCAGTATGCTTACTGTGAGGAGAACAGAAAGAAGACACCACCTTCAACTCCTTGATCATCTTTGTTTAATATTTTACATTTATACCATGACATTAATGTGAGGCTTCTGCTATCTGCCTGGAATGGTCAGGAAACTGCTTCCAATTTTCTATAAAATTTGACATGTTTATTCTTTCCCTTCAGTCTTTCAAATATTGGAGATTAGTCACATTAAAAAAATAATATTTTATATTGTGTGATCCAAAACTGCCCCAGCACTCAAGGTGAGGCAGCCCCAGTGTGGAGCAGAGCAGGACAATCCCCTCCCTTGCCTGGCTGGCGATGCTGGGCCTGATGCCCCCAGGACAGGGTTGACCCTCCTGGCTGCCAGGGCACTGCTGACTCCTGTTCAACTTGCCATCGACCAGGATGCCCAGATCGCTTCCCATAGAGCAATTTTCCAATCTCTCATTCCACAGTACATGCCCCTTCCCAGGTGTAGAATCCAGCACTTTCCCTTGATGAACTTCATACGATCGGTGATTGCCCAGCTCTCTAATCTGTTGAGGTTTGTCAGCAGGTTCTTTCTGCCTCAAGGGAGTCAACAGCTCCTCCCAATTTAGTGTCTTTGGCAAACTTATTTAGTATTCCTTCAAGTCCAAGTCATTTATGAAGATATTGAAGAGCACAGGACTGAGGATGGAGTCCTGTGAAGCCCTATTAGTGACAGATGCCCAGTCTGATGTCACCAAATTCACTGTGTAACTCTTTGTACCTGACCCGTGAGCCAGCTGCTCACCCATCACGTGGCATAGTGATCCAGCTGTGAGCTGGACATTTTGTCCAGAAAAACACTATGAGAAACAGCATCAAAATCTTTACAGAAATCCAAAAAGATTACATTAACCAGATTTCCAAGAGCAAGCAGGTGGGTTACCCTCTTGTAGAAAGAAATCAGGTTCCACAAGCAGGATTTAAACAATGTCACTCAAGAATGAAAAAAAAAAAAATCTTTAATTTCACACTTCTATTGAACAGGCAAGGGGCAGCACACAAGGATGATCGGAAATGAAACCCCCAAAGACATACCCCTTAAAGCTATTGCTCCCCATGTAAAGAGCCTGTGAAAGGAGAGCATGTGAGGTTGAGTGAGTTCACTCTGTGAAGCACCTTCACCGTCTGTCCTACACAGATAGGCCCAGCCTTTGGGCAGAGCAAGTGTTGAGGTCACCTCAGAGTGACCCAGCTCTGAGGCTAGTCAACAGGCCTCTATTCAAGGTGCACAGGCTCCTCACAGGCCTCTTCCCCATACCTTTTCACAATATGGTAAAGGACTAAGCAAAACATGTGGTTCCCACAGTCACTCTCTAAATTAGTCATTAGCCTGAAGTTTGCTATAGCATAGGAGACAGGGATGTAAAAGGGAATTGTCAGAGGGAAGCAAAACCAAGGAAGATATCACTACATTATTCTACATTTGTTTCTTACCTGTTTTGCTTGGAAAAGTAAAGGCATAGAAACTACAAGGCAGTGAAAAAAACAATTTCCACCCCACCCCCCACTTCTTATTAAAGATTAATTAATCCCTGTTCTGGATTTTTAAATGGCTTAAAGCCAGAGTACAAGGAATGACATGGGATAGATTAACAGTAGGTACCACATGAATTTTAATGGTCACAGAGGCACAGATGGGTGCAGAGTTTGTTGTAAAAACATTGTCTAAGGTTCTAACAGTGCAAGCACCAAAGAAACGCAATACCAAGCTGCCAACGCTAGAGTGTGAAACAAGGTTCTTCTGTCCACCAAGGCTGAGACAGGGCAATAAGCCTTATAAGAGAATCTGACAACTAAATAAGAGATTACCAAATGAAAACAATGGTGGTAAATGCAATAAAATGCAAAATAGAGGGAAGAATTAAATGTAGTGAAAATAGTACCAAAAAAAGCCTACTGTCTGTGGTGCAAAGCAAAGCCTGATGGTGCCAACCTCATTCCAAATAATTAGACCTGGCCTACAAATCCTATACTGGTTCAGTTATATATAGCTCATTAGAAACCACAGTAGACTAAACAAATCTGAGTACCTATTGCTCTGACCAGTGCAGGCATAATCTGAAAATCACTGTGCTGAACTTCACAAATAGCACTCACCCAACTGAAGAAAATATTAGGAAGCAAAACATGAGGGGTAGAAAATAATGCTGTAATGCTGTTACAGCTACGTAATGACATGCCCCCAGCTGGAGCACTGTCTCACAGACTTATCTCTTTGGCTCTAAAAACACCCAGGCATTTTATAGCCCTAGAGTGCAGCTAATGAGACCCAGGCAACCTGGCTAACAAAACAAATCAGACAGTTCATTGCCCTCCAGTCTGACAAAGCCTCACACACTCCTTCTTTGGGGTTGGAAGGTCACAAAACAAAAGTCCTGTGCAATCCATTTTATCACATCTACAAGCCTTAAAATTCCTAGAAAACCTTCATCCCAGTACATTTCAAACATTTAAGTAAACACTGCTTTACACTAAGGTAAAATTGTGAATCCCTGAAGTCATTTTGTAACATGTTGTCCTGAAAAATACATGCTGCAAATTGACAGCATTTCTAAGCAGAAATAATGGCAGCATCTACATTTGTCAAGTCAATTCTCTTAGTCAGAAAATCTCTGTGTTCCCTTCTGAAACAGTCATGAAGATCCTGTCCTTCTACTGAGCACCTTGGGAACTCAAATTCCCTCTTTCATCTTTGGACATCCCAAAAGCATCGGAAAGAGGGTGTCCAGCCCAAGAGTGCCACCAGAATTGCCTGATCAAATCTGATTTGAACAGCAGATTTTGCACTGAGTCTGATGTGCTCAAGTAGAGTGTACTCTTATCAGAATCACAAGAGAGAAAGGATGTTTCCAGAGATAGGACATCCACCATCTCTGTGGACAACCTGTGCCAGTATTTTACCATTCTCATTGTGAAAAACTTCTTCCGAACGTCTAATCTAAATTGACCATCCACCAATTTGAAGCCATTACCTCATGTCCTATCACAACAGGCCCTGCTAAAAAATTTATCTGTGTCTTTCTTATAAGCCCCCTTCATGTACTGGAAGGTGCTATCAAGTCTTCCCAGATCCTTCTCTTCAGGCTGAACAACCTCACTGCTCTCAGTCTTCCTCATAGGAGAGGTGCTCCAACTCCCTTATCATCTTCATAACCTCTGGACTCACTGCAACAGGACCATGTCCTTCTTATGCTGGGCACCCCAGAGCTGGATGCAGGTGGGATCTCATGAAAGCAGCGCAGAATGGGAGAATCACCCTCCTCAACACTGCTCTGGATGTAGGGCAGGACGTTTGGCTTTCTGGGCAGCATGTGTGCTTTGCAGGTTCACATCCAGCCTCTCATCTACCAGTAGCCCCAAATCCATCTCCTCAGGGCTGCTCTCAAAGTATCCATTGTCCAGTCTGCATGGATACCAGGGGACCTGCAAGTGTCCCAGGATGTTCTTCCACAGGACAACCGTGCTGCTTTTGATGTGCTGCAGCCCAGATCAGACCATGCCCAATCTGAGAGGGTCAGCTGTGCCTGGCACGAAGCCCTGCACAAGTACCAGTACCACACGTCTCACCCCAGTGGTGTCAGAGGGTTGGCTCACACAGCTCAGTGTGGTGACAGCAAGGGGAGGGCCTGCACAGCCCTGCCCACTCTGTGTGTGCCTCCTGTGTCCAGCTAAGGACACTCTGATGTAGGCTGCGTGTTTCTTGGTGCCCTGGTCAAGCAGTCACTGAATGGTCTCAGGTGATCTAGTCACGCTGGCTGCAGGCCCCAGAGAGCCCTCAGGCACTGTCTGCTCACTGAGCACCAGCCTCCAGTGAGGGGCTGGCAGCTTCTTCCATGGGGAAGTATCAGTGGGACATTTTTCTAGTACCTCAAAATGTGTTCAAAACCACCACATAGCCGCTTGCCTTTCTAATGGGAAAGGGAACTCATCACTGCTCTTTATGTGTGTGTGGGCTTCCTGCAGCAAAACCCACCTAGCTTCCTCCCAGCAAAGGAGCAGGAATTTTATTTTTGTTTACTACCAGGTTTAGAAAAGGCCTCAGACTAAAATCTCCCTTCGTTTTGGGAGGGAGTTTACAGAAAACCCAGAACTAGCAGCCCCAGTGGCAGAGAGCAAACAGCATAGACAAAAAGTGCAGAAATGAGGAGTGATTTGTCTGACTCTCATTTCTACAGTTGCCTCCAGGTGTGGGTGGATGAGCAGAAAGCCACGTGGTGATGTGAAGTTTTTGCTGTTCTTTCCCCCTATTAAAGTCACATTCTGTCAACCCAATCCTCAACTCTTAGGAAAAAGCCTCATTAATTTCATTTTCAGAATATAAAGGAGCAGATAATCACAAAGCAAAACTCATTAGCAAAGTTTTAAAAAGAAGCTAATTTAAGCAGCATTTACTTCACTCTGCAACACAGCTCTTATTCACTTCAGAATTAGGGGCAAACGAAGAAAATATTTCCAGCAGGGAAGAGGAGGTTACAGCATACCATTAAATTTGCCTCTGGCATTCCAAAGCACAACTTTTTGCTCAATGCATACAGCTTACTGAGGGCTTATCATAGGAATCCCCATGCATGCCTTCACAAAGAATTGCTATGGACCTATACACATACCTATTCAAAAATGCATGCACGGGGGTTGTGCGGTTTTCCATTTCCTATGCCATCTAATTGGAACGCGATCCTTGAGGTCAAATTATTGTAGGTAGATCCAATAAGAGAGTTAACCCCCGCAGATTAGGCACCAAATACCTGGCCTCTAAGCATCTGGCTCCTTCTGTGAAATTCAAAACCCAGAGCTGGGTGCTAAGCCTCCCTTCATTGAGCACATGCAGAGTTAGACCTCTCAGAAGGGCCATCCAAGAAAGCACATGTAGAGTGGGAGTCACTTGGAGCTGGAAATGTTAATTGCAGGAGCGTGGCCTGAATTCTTGTACCCTCTCCAGAGCTGCGGCATCCGCCCATGTCAGAGCTCCAAATAGAGGCTGACCCTGCTTCCTCCCACCAGCAGGCAGCTCTCATCAGGCTTCTGTTTTATTTCTAAAACACAGGCAGGATGCTCGAGCAGTGTCAGCACTCATGTATATGTTGTGCCCTGGTGCTGGTAGCAGGGTGCCAGGGTGAGGCACTTGGGTGCATGGGCTTCTCCACTGGCTGATGGATCATCTCCTGCCTCCCAGCAAAGCTGCTTCACTACAGGTGTCTTGGATGGTGTGAATGGGACTTCCATATCTTCCTCTGGAAATCCTAACCTTAATGATGACTCTAGTAGTAGGTCTTGGCACTTTGGATGTGTACAGTGAAAATGGTTGGAGTTCTAGAACTTCACAAGGACTGACTCCCCATGGCCACCAATCCCCTGTTATTATCCTAGACAACTGTGAGCTCCTGTGAATATCAGATATACCACTCTGGCAAAGAGCTTTCTGCCTGTAACCCAGGTTTCACCTGCTTGAAACCAAAAGCACTATCTCTGAATTTTGTTCTGTTGATAAAAGGATAGTATTTATTGATGATTTGGGACAACCCCTCCAAACACACTGTGGGCTTTTTCAATTCTCTCTTGCTAGTTGTACAGTTTTCCCTTTTGAACACAAGACACACACCTGTACAGTAACTGTCATTGCTTTTAAACAGGAATATAACTTATGACATGACACAGGGTTAAGTTAAAGTTAACCTGTCATTAGATCTGAGTTTAAAAGAAACACATATTTGGAAGTGATGTTTGATGTTAAACATATGTCCTTAAAACATATCACATCTTACAAAAAAATCATTCTTTTAGCAATGAAATTAATTTTGGTCAATATTATCTCTGAACATAAAATAAATAATCCTTTCGCAAAATGTAAATCACATATCTATCAGAATTGACGTCCATAGACATTAGTGATAAAATACTGCTCTAACATGTATGTATGGTGACATCATATTTCTGGTTTTTCCCTTTGCTTTGAGCACCTGCACCTGAATTCCCTATTATTAAATCAGCTAAAGTTGGTATTACATAACAGATAATTATATTTAGGCTCAGAAGGAAAATACTGAGATTCATATTACATGGCAGAAAATAAGAACTCCCATTAGACCTGAATAATTCAAAAAGAAATTAACTTTTAAAGTCTTAAGGCATGAAACTGGATTACTGAGACAAATTTTTTGCATCGAAAAATACTACTTTAAATTTGAAGTGTTGCTACATTGAAAAAATATTCTGGAAAGTTAGTTATTATTTATGCCCTGAAGCATTGCTATAAATGAGTAGTTCAAGAAGTTACACAGAAACTTCAAATGCATAAATCCAAAATAAGTTGCGCTGAAACGGAATTTAGCAAAATATGTTCCCTGACATAGCAGGAGAGAATACACACCTCCCAACTCCATGCCACTTGCAAGTCAAGAGTCATACTTCCCAGAGAGAGGGACTGCAACTCCTTGCTATTAAAAACAAAAAATAATGTTAAATGAAAACCAACGGCAGAATGTGAAGAAAGACATCCTTGTTCAGTTTGCTATACCAAACCCAAACGAAAAATACTGGCGAATTACTGAAAACTTAGGAGCACGCTGGAAAAAGAGGCTGATAGACTGCTGGAGCAAGGATATGATAAGCTTTTAGGCAGACCAACTATCCAGAGAGTGGCTCTCAGCCACCAACATGTGGCACTATTGTTGGGGAAGGAGATGATCTTTCCTGAAGCCAAGGGATTTGTTTTTCCATAAAATGGCATAAAAGTGAAAATATGTTTTTCCAAAACAAGGTTATAACAATGGAGCATAAAAGGGAAAATATGTCCTTCTGAAACAAGCTTATAACAATGGAGCAAATGAAACAGTTAAAACAAAATACCTCAGCACCTATTCTGGTATAGAAGAGCCACTTTTGTAATTGTTCAATCCGTATGCCACTATGAAAAAATTTCCAACTCCTTCTTGCTAAGCAGCTTCCTGCTAAAGTCCTATCAGTTTAATGCTTTCCACTACTCACGTCTACTAGGCTTTCCTTATCTGAAGGCCCCCTTTGACTGATGTGGAATGAAAGAAAAAAGCCAAGATATGCACAGGATGTCTCTATCTGAAAAAGTAGGAGCAGGTAGATAACTTTTATCATGTATCCAGGCAACAAGCCAAATTTTCAATGCATGTAAACAAGGATAGCTTCACTGAAGCTTGTGGAATCTTGCCAGTAAAAAACTCACTAAGAGTCTATCATTCTCCTTACTACTTTACCAAACTGATATCCTAGGATAAAACCTGAGTTCCTTAAGACAACAATAAATTCAAAAAATTTAAAAAAAAATCACAGAAAGCAAAGGTGTTGAATTAATGAGTGCTTGAAAGAAAATCAGATACCTGAAACTGTAAGCTCTCACTGCTACTGTGATGTAATCTACTTAATGAATATTGCCTTTACCTCTAAAAGTTTTAGACAACGTAACAGGTTTCTGTGCACCCAACTGTTACCAAAGCTGCAACATATCTCTCACCCCTGATGAAACTAAACAATTGCTTCTTCAAAAGTAGGGTTGAATTTCTCCAGACAGCATGGTTAATTTATTAAAATCATTCTTGTGAAGTTAAGATTCACCTCAGATAAATGAGGACAGATCTTGTGTCAAAGTACATTGACACTGCATCTTATTTACAGATAATGTAGGCACTTGTGCAACTCAAACTTAATGTCAAATAATCATGTATGTTAACAAAATTACTAAATAGCAAATAGATAAATATATTTATATATATGACAATACAAAGGAAAACCTGTTGTGTGACTTTGAGCATACAAAGCTTATAAACAAAGGGACGAATACATGCCTAAGTTTAATATATGAAATTTATGAGTACTGTCATCTCAAATATTTGGGAGCAAAGTTCAGCAGGTCATGAATCTCAGTGAGAAAATTCAATGTGAGAATTAATGGTATGTATTATTTCATAATTCACTATGAGTCGGGATGGGAAAATTATATTTCTGGTTATATTATTATTAAATCATTTCACCATTCACAAGAGCTTCCATTAAAAGAAAATACATATTTAATGTTTCAGTCTGAATTGACTTGGAAGAATGGCAGTGGTTAAAGTGAAATATATTCTATATTACTCTAACTTTTGGGTTGCCCAGGGCCTAGTATGCTGAAGATGCGTCATCATCTAAAACAATAATTATTAAATATTTTGCCACTATTACAAATGCAATGACTTAAAACAGAGTAAATCAGTGTGGGAAAACACAAATTGACTTGTAATGAACCTAGAGAACTTTTTTTATCTGCAAGAATACTATCTGAGCAACATTCATTAGCATCCCTTTCATCTATCTGATATCTGCCTGTTGAAGGTGCAGAAATAGATGCTTAATGGTCTAGCTCACCAAGTCTCTCAACAACTTCCATTCTGGCACAGGCAAGTTTGCATGAGAAAAGACCTCATATGCCTCTAGGTTTTATGTGCGTCCCCCTCATAGACATGGGTGGTAGAGTCAGATTTCCAATACACAGCAAAGAGGAGAGAATTTTGAGAAATTTGTCATGTTTTCTAGTCCTCTCACAGTACCTTATTATTATTCTTTTTATCTTAGCATGCAAAGTTAGCACCTTGTGATAATTTGTAGAATTACTGGCACTGTAATTTACACCTCTCCAATACAAAATAATGATCAGGTTCAGGAATAAAGCACTGGACTTTTCTCACTCTCCCCCCAGTTCAGTTTATACAAGATCCTTTTTCTATTAATATTTTTTCACAGAACAAATATTTTCTACCAAATAAAGATTCATACTGCAGTGTTCTAGAATAATCTTCAGGAAGAAAAAAGGTATTTCCTCCCTCACAAATCCCCTCACTCCATGCACACACAATAGTGTCCTCTGGAGAGGATGAAGAAAAATTAGAGAGGATATGATTACTTTACTAGAGAAAGCCTACTCTCCTCCCGCGCCAACAAGATATTATAGGTCAAGTCAAGTAAGGTCAAGTGAGTTCTTGTCATGTCCAGGATCCCTGATTTATTCTGTCAGCTGTTCCCTGTCATGCAGCACCTTGGGTTGAGTGTCAATACTGAGATAGTGCAAAGCGACTGGACACATTGATTTAGACTTGGGTGGCTCATGTTCACTTGAAACACACACTGAGACCTGTTGGGTGATTATGGACATCATGGGGAGTGTGGGATGAACAGTATATTAGGACACATAATTTATGTATGTGGCTCTCTCCGCCCTTAAGAGCGCAGACCCTGGGATGGGGAAGTCCCACAGGTTCCTCTGAATTGTGCTATTACCTAACAGACAAGGAAACACAAAGAAAGTAAAGAGAAAGAGCTGGTGCATTAAAACTCATTGCTTCTCCTCTCAGCAAGTGTACCCAAGGTCAAGGAGTGAAACAGAAATACAACTAGGATCTGAAGCTACAAGCTCCTGTTTGCCAGCTCAGTGGGGTGTATTGCTTCCTAGCTCATGTGAAGCTACACCTTCAAGGGCTGCATTTCAGCATTTTTGACAAAAAGGCAGACTGTACATGCAGTTTCGTAGTTGTGGTGTTATGCAAGTGAATGATGGCATCCAACATGCACCCTTTGTTTATTTTACTTTTCTTTAATTGGTAGATTTTCATTTTTGTCCATACTATTATTAAGGATTGGGCATATTTGTTTATGCTGATCTTTTTCACTCCTTCTTTATAAATACACATTTTCTGTGGGCAGAATGTAAAGCAGAACAGTTGCTGAAAGGGATCTGATGATTATTGGAACATCCTGAACTTTCTTTAAATCACTAGTTTTTGATAGCCTCAGATTTTATGGGCTTGGTTTTCAACAGTGCAGGAGTCAAGGGCCTCTCTTTGAGTGGCAACTGCAGTCATTCATTACCGATGGAGTTGGAGGAACCACAGTTACACGCAGAACAATCAACTTCTGGCTGTCATATGCCACAATTTTGCCCAGCATGATTGTTGCCACAATGATTTGATTCTGATCTGGAGTAGTCCATAGCCTGTTATGTTTCCACTTCCCACAGAGCGTGGCTTTTGCACCAAACCCTTCAATGCCGAAGTCTGGGACTCTGTGTGGTCTTCCATGGGAGCCGCAGCAGAGTGCAAGGCTGGGCTGACACTTTGATAAACACACCAAACAAGCATCTACTTTGTGGACTAAGGGGAAGAGAGAGAGAGTATAAGAAGTTACTTTTCTTTCTAGACTTTGATATGGTTGGAGCCAAAGTAGCTGAATACTGTCAGGTAAAGCAGATGGGACTCCATGGTTGTGCTGTGTGTTTGGAGCCCTGCAAGTATTTCCACTAATTTCTCCTCAAAGAACTCCATTTCCCTTCAAATTTCAGGTACAGGAAAGAATTTCCAATTTCCATTTCAATTCACTTCCTGAAAGGTCCCACAATTCATTTCTTTCTGTTATCAAACCCATTAAATTACCATGGAAATCCCTGTTTTCAGACCTTCTTTGATTGGTTAGGACTCTAAAAAAACAGAACACTCAGGCATACACATAACTTCAAGCAACTGAGTAATCCCAGCACTTTGGGCTACACCGCTGAAGTGAGTGGGAGTCTTGCCATTGAATTTTATAGGAGCATTATCGGACTGTAAGTGCTTTGCTGGTTCAAGGCCAATATTTTCTCAGACTTTAGAGGAAGCCAGATTGGGCCCAAACTCCACACAGACTCTCCTAGAAAGATCAAAATAAAAACAAATGATACTAAGCAACAGGAATGCACATAGCATAGAAGAAATCAGCGTTGAACACAAGACAAGCCGAGGACACATTACTCATTGTATAGGAGAGAGTGGTGGCAGGTTGTTTAGTTCACAACATCCTTCATGCCCAGTTTTGCAGACAGACAGTTTATCCATTTAGCAAACAAGCATATGTCTGACTGAGATCCAAAGAGACAAATAAGTCTGCTGCAGGGCCAGGACTGTACCTTACGCCAGCAGAAGGGACTTATCCGGTTAGAGAATAGACTGTGCAAAATTCTGTGTGCACTAGTCATCTGTTTGACACACCTATGGCAGCAGCAAGCAGCGTAGACCCAGCTACAGGCAGAGCAGACAACTGACTGCAACTTCCAGCAGAACAAGCATGGCCCTTTTTCTCACCCATCTGTACCTGCAGAGGTGAGAGCAGGAAGGGCAGCCACTACAGAGTGCTGGGCCTCTCTCCTCACACCCAGCAGCCTCACATTGCTGCCACAGCAACCCAAACTGCAGTCTAGAAGCATCCATGTCTGTCACTGGCAGGAGCAGCCTTTCTGGAGCAGCAGCACTCAGGTCCTGAACCAGACATGCTCTAACACCTCTACAATAGCATTTCAGGGTAGTCATTGGTTCTTTATTACTGTACTGTTTGGCTTAATATAGCTCTGTTCAATTTGTGTTGGTGCTATGATACTCCTTTCACATTAAGAAATTCTTCCCATACTGGAATTGTGTAGACACCCATTTTGCCCAATCCATTTATTATTTATGTGCACTCAGAGCTTGAGACATTGTGTAAGATACCCTGTACGTTTTAACGTGGCACCCAACACATGAATATATAACCATGGCCAGTGATCACAGAGTTTCTCTGAACCAGCTGAATCCTACAAGAAGTGTCTCAGGTCCAACATTTAAAGTAGGAATGAAGAAACTTATTTTGTTTGGGGTTTTTTTATTTTTGTTTCGAGGGAGTTGTTAGTTTGTTTTTTGGTTTTTTGTTTTGTCCTAGGAAGTGGGGCACTTTTTCCCTTCTTGTGGCTGCTTTAGACAATGCTTGCTTAGGTAAAAACTAGCAGGTATACCCTTTGGTTCTGATTCTGTACCTCTTTTAAGAATAATACAGTCACCTGTTGCTAATCCCATTGAAGTCAGTGTGATTATTTTTGTGGGTAAGACTTATTCTTCTAAAGCCACAAAACCTAGATCCTCGGATTTCTATTGTCCTCAGTGGGAGAATATTATTTACTCCCCTCATTCCATTCAACCACACAATTAGTCAACTCTTTCAGGCATGTGTACCTTTTTATGAAATAGAAACCAAGTACCAAATGCTGTGTTGTTTCAAGCCAGTTGAAATCAATGCTCTACAGAGCACATGAACAACCCAGCTCCATTAAAGGCACATACCTCAAATTGCTAACCAGCTCTGGTTAGACCAGAGAATGCATTTTAAGTGACAATGTCACATGCAACTTGTGAGTGAGTGAGAAGCTATGCCACTGTGATGTCTCTGGAAATAAGTGCTACTGTTTTCCCTAGGCACTTCATGACCTTGTGTGTTGATCTCAGTCCATTTTCCAGGACTGTAAATAAGAGCACTTGGAAAAGCTTTTCTGTTCACACATTTGTAGTTACGAGGGAGAACTCCTGAATGGAAGCATGGCATCCATCAGGCAAGCACAGCAGGTGGCACAGGACAGACTGTATTAAGCAGATCCTACAACTGGGACTTCGATAGAATTTTATTATGGCAACAACTGAACATATATTTATCAAACAAAATTAAATAGAAAAAAGTAATTCCCTGGCACAGTAGTAAGCTGGCAAGTTTCCAGTTGGCAGTTTCACTGTTGGCAACACAGAGAAGTCACTTGCTGGGGTCACCAAACTGCTGGGAATCTGCAATTACTTTTATCATATTATATTATATCATTATGATAAAGAACTTTATTTAGGCTTCTGTATACTCCCGGAAGAACTCTAATTTGGTCAAAAGATACAGACTAGTTAAGCTGAACATCTTCACTGATAGTATTGTAAACATGTTATAAAAGTTACTTTCCTCCTCTTTTACAGTTTCACAGGTGGTGTTATTTTCTGCTTTTTCTATTAGACTCTATCTGCATTATTCTGTTCAGGACTATCCATACTGAATGATTAAGCAGAAAGTAAGATTACAAAGCGACTTTTATCAACTGTAGATTTTTTTCATGTTGTCCATGCTAGACTGGATAGAAAAAATTGCTGCCAGCAAAGCATCTGGATGCTGATATGAACTAGCTCTAATCCTAAAGTCAGAAAAGAAGCCTTAGGAAACCACAGCCACTCTACCACATTCACAAAAGGAAAAGAAAAGCCCGAGATGGAAAATGACATCTGCAGGGTAACATATGTGCTAAACATACTGCCAAAATGAGGAAGTACTAAGTCCTCGACACCTGTACTTACGAAAAACACTAATGCAATTGTAGTGAGTGCCTCACTATTTTAAAAGAAAAACCTCTATTCTACCCTGTTTCCTAGAATCACCTTTAGTAATTTCAGATACACAGAAGAGAGGAAATACTAGAAGCAGAAATAAGCAAATGGGAGGCAGCCATGCCTATTGGCAGTTTCTGTTGCTTCCTTCCTGTAATCTTTACAGATTACAGCACCTGCACATTGTTCTCTATATGATCAGCTATAGCTGCATATCTGCACTTGCAAGGTCAGACACTGTGTACCCCAACTTACCTGGCAGCTTCCACCCAATATTTGAGAAGAAAAATGAAACACAGGAGATGGGCCCTTTTCAATGGCCCCATTTCCAACTGTGATAATCTTTTGTTAAATTTGCAAACAAATATCTTCTATTTTTACCTGAAGTGCTCACACTTAAGAGCAGCTGCCTGCCAGCAAACCCAAAGCTGCCTCACTGCCCTCTTTCAAATTCCACCTTAAAATTTACTCTTATAATTATGTCAGCCAAGAGCTGGCAAAAGCAAATTGCTGAGACTGTAGTTTAGCCCCCCTCTTTATTCTCCAGATGCAGATTCGTTTATCTCCTGTACTTTTATACTATGCTCCTTTAAGGAAGTGGCCTTACTCAAATGGTTAGGAGAACTGAGAAATTAGGATAGCTCTTCCCTTCATGATAACCATTTCCCTTCACAAAGTATCAAAGGATATAATTAAACATATGTCAATGACTTTTATGATGTCCCTGACTACAAGAGCCCTTACAAAACTCCACATTAGGGAGGGAACTTCTCATAGAGGAATAAGAGGAATAAGATTACAAGCTCACAGCTCTGAGATATGCTGAATAGAATACCAAAAAGTGGGCATCCAAACCATCAGAGCTTCATACAACAAAAAGTTCATTTGATTTAATACAAAACCACTATTCCTTCTTATAAAAAGAAATCAGTTTTACCAGTAATTACTTGTTCTCTGAAGTTGAAGAAGAGAACCTTTGCCAGCAGGAGGATGAGAAATTGCAAAGAAAAGCCAGAGAAAGTCTAAAAATAATGCAAAGGAAGTGGTAAAGAAAGAATATTCAGAAGGATCCTTACACACTGCAGAAAAAAGATTTCTCTCCTGTAAATATCTTCCTCTTTGTTAAAGTCCTTACTGGCTAGAAACCAATTCCAGCCCTGTAGTACAACATGGAAAGGTGATGAAGAATAGTAAAACAAAAATTGCAGTGAAGAAAACAAAGAATTTCAAGTAGGAGTCTAAATAGAGGTCTTTTTCCTCTGAATTTCTAGTCTGATAGGTTTAAATTTTTATCATCCCTTGGCATTACTAACATTTCAGAAATGTGGCATTTTATGCCATACTTAGTAACAGGGCAGGAAGGAAGAGACTGCCAGTAACAACACTGAAGAAAGGACATGTCTTTTCTCAAAACATCTGGTGTTTGGACTTTCTTTAGGACCTCCAGCCAAGTCACTTGTGGTACTGAGGTCTTGTCCATCAATGTCATTAGGTTTCTGATCTCTTTTGGAAAGAGAGACTGATAGTCATTTTTAATCCCCACCAAAGACTTGTTTTCCTATGCAGTCTTTTGAGCTGTCAAACCCTGAGCCAGACCTTTCTATAGCAACAAAGCACAGTAGGAGTCATGCCTTCTGGAAGCTTGGAAGGGCAGGAAGAGAGATATGCCAGTGTCTCTCTATTTATACCTTTAAAGCCTGTGAGGAGACTGGCGGGGCATGAGGACCATGGCCAGCTAGGAATTCCTTGCAGAGCTAGTATTGCCAGCTACTCTGAACCTAAGATTTCTCTGTCTAAGCTGACTGCTGTTCTGTGGAAATTACAACTCGTGTGTTTTGCCAATATTTTGAGATAAATAAATTAAGATATACGGGAAACTAACGGATCATGTGTTTTGTTAATCAATACAGACCACATGGTCTTTTCAATTACTTAGTTAAGCAACACAAGATAATCCAACAATTGTGAGATTTGAAAAATTATACATGTTCCAGCCTGAAACTGCTGGAAACCCATTGAAGATGCTACCAAAACTGCCCTCAGAAATGGACAACTAAAGGACAGCCAGCTGCTTGCAATAAAGGCACATATTTTATACTAACAAAACCAATTTATTATACACGGAAAAATATTTATTTGATCTCGAGCTGCATAACATCTGATAAATATTTCTTAGTACATCAAGTTTTTCCCAAATGAGTCAACGTGAAATGTTAATAATGTGCATAAATTAAAAAAAAAAAAAAAATACATGTCTAGAAGCCAAGAGGAAAAAAAAAAAAAAAAAAAAGAAAAAAAAAAGAAAAAAAAAAAAAAAAGNATGTTAATAATGTGCAAAAAATAAAAAAAAAAAAAAAAAATACATGTCTAGAAGCCAAGAGGAAAAAGAAAAAAAAAACAAGAACAATCCTTTCTAAAGAGAAAAATAACCTATGTAAAGCATGGCTAAGGATCCAAGAAAATGGAAGTATATTTAATGACAAGGCAAATCTGCTATGATTTTATTAAGATAAACCAAAATTTGCTTCTACACTTCCCAAAATGTGAATATCTCTTAGGTAGGTCATTAGAAACACTGAACAGTGGTTTTAACTTTACTTTCAGGGCACTTCTTAATTGTTACCATGGAAGAATTGTTCCCATCTGTCTTTAAGTATGGAGTCTGAGAAACTTTCAGCAAATTATTTAATTTACATTTCTCTTCTTTAATGCAGCCTAGAGCATTCAAAACAGATTTTGCACTGCCCCATTTCTAGGCGATTGAGTCCAAGGGATATCCCAAGACTTTTGCAGCACCTCAGAACCACTGTATCTCCACACCTCTAAACAGCCTTGGGTCTGCACCCACACCCTCATTCTAGTCTGACCTCTGGACAGAGGGAGGGCAGTGGAAACTTAAGTCAAAGCTGGTTTTACACATTTGTATCAAAAAATTAAACCCTCAACTGAAATATATTTCTGATTATTTATTACTAACTTACATTCTTCCTTCATGTGCTCATTTTTTAGATATTCTCTGGCAAAGACTTGCTGCCTCTGATCTGTTGATTCATTTTATCTTTCATTTTTCAAATCTGGTTGAAGTCTGCAGAGGTTTCTCCAGGAACAACATAGCACTCTTGCTAAAGATGATCTAGAAAAGCTGCAAATGGATGAGTATCTTGGCTCCATGGGCAGCCATTATCCTCATGAACAGCTCTTGAAGTTTGTCCTAACCATCGTGTTTCATGATCTGCCTTTAACAAGTCCAGAACTACTTGCTGTAAATGCAAGAGTAATAGCACAGCTCTAGACAGATGGAGGCATGATCTACTCCTTATGAGAGGTCTCATTCCAGCCCATAATTGTTAGCAGAAATAATAAATATGATGCTATTTATTACACAATGTAGCATTTTGTCAACCTAAAGATTTTTTTCTTTCCTTTTTTTTTTTCTGCTTCTTTTTAATTAGTACCTGGCCTTTACCATCTGCTGAAGAGAGATATGATAACATACACTAGATTATCCTCACAAGTATCTGATACAGCTAACTGCTTCATGTCAGAATTGCCTAAAATGTTTTTCTCTGAAGGAAATGATAAATCACAGCTCTCATTTTTCAGTGCACGTTCCAAGGCAATGGTTTCCAAACTGTTTTGGACCTTGCCCCACTGTTAACTCTCAGCATTACTTACACACCATCAATCGCCATTACTGTCAAACACTTAGCCGAACTGCTAGGAAATGTGGCTGTGTGTGCCAGCTATACTCCATGTCCTCGCAGGCCATCAGGTGGGACAACCTCCCACAAACCTGCTAGGAAACAGGTTTATATGCAAAGGCCATGGTGCAGTCAGAATCAAGCCTCCCCTCACCACTTCAGTGGGAGATTTGAGGCACAAGAAAATTTCTGCCTTCCCCTGAGTCCTGGAGGAAGACAAGGAATAAATGACAGCCCAGTGTTCAGATGAGCTCAGCAGTCCTTTTTCTTTACTTTTTGAAAGATTAATGACAAAATACTTTTGTTTCTTCAAAATAAAGTACAAAATCACAGAATCATGAAGTCGTTAATGTTGGAAAAGATCTCTTATATCATCAAGTATCATTAATCTAACACTGTGAGGTCCACCATTAAATCTTGTTCCATTCAGACATTTTTTAACACTTCCAGGAATGGTGATTCTACCACTTCCTTGGATAGTCTGTTCCCCTGTCAGTGAAAAAATTTTTCCTAACATCCAATCTAAACCTCCCCTCGTGCAGTTTGAGACCATTTTCTCTTGGCCCGCCCCTTGTTACGTGGAAGATACCAATCCCCTCACTACAGTCTCCTCTCAGGGAGTTGTAGAGAGCCTCCTCTTCTCCGTGTTAAACAATCTCAGCTCCCTCAGCTGTTCCTCACCAGACTTGTGCTCCATTACCTTCTCTGGACTTGCTACAGCACCTTAGTGTCTTTCTTGAAGTGAAGGGCCCAGAACTGGACAAAGGATTTGAGGTGTGCCCTCACCAGCACTGAGTACAGACAGACAGTCACTGCCCTGGTCCTGTTGGCCACACTGTGGCTGAATCAGGCCAGGATGTCATTGGCCTTCTTGGTCACCTGGGCACACAATGACTCATGTTCAGCTGCTGTCGACCAGCACCTCCAAGTCCTTTCTGACAGGATGCTTTCCAGCCACTCTGCCTCAAGCCTTTAGCATTGCATGGGGTTGTTGTGACACATGACAATCAAAAAGTAAAAAACTGAAAAACATCTGGTAGGAGGAGTCCTCTAAGAGCCAACACAAGGGTTGAGGTGCATGAAAGCCATATGAAGGGTACATGTTTATATACCTTTCTCATATCTCCCTGCATGCATGCAGAGCTCATGCAGAATGTGTACCTTTTTACCCAGCAAGGAAGTTTCTAAAGGTGTTGTTTTTTCCCAGACACCCTGCCACTTTGATAAAGTATCATACTCATCACAGCACTGGCCCTAAGTAGCTCTGTGAGGCTGTCTCCCCGTCCTGCACACTCTCCCTTGCAGGACTGCTCTTTCCCTTCATGTGTCAGTGCCAGCAGTTCCAAAGAGTTGAACAACAAGGCATTTAATTCCCTTGATTTAATGACCATGAGCTGCCCTGTCCCTCTCAAGCACCTGTGCCTGACTCTGCTGTTATTGAAGGCCAGGGTTTTGTGTTTGAATTCTGTAAAAGAAACACTGAAGTCTGCTCAGGAGTCTCAAACCCTTCTGACTGGACTGGTGCAAAGAGGGAGGGTTTGCATTATATGCCTGCTTTATGGTTAAAACCCCAAATTTTGTTTCTACCAAGTTTTCCCTAATGGGTCATTCTCCAAACTTGAAAATTATGCAGAAGCCCAAAGAGAGGAGGCACAGGGAGTTTCTTTTCAGCTGACTGACTGAGGATTGTAACTTTCTGTCCTACAGTCAGCAGAGCATCTATCCGTCCTTGTGAAGCTATAAGTGTGTCATCGGGATACCACATGCTTTGATAATTACTCTAGTGGGTATTAAAGTTAATCCTGTGCTGTATAGATCACTTACAAAACACAATAACTGAACCAGAAATCCTGATGTGAGACAGTAATGAAATCGACATCTCAAAGTGCCAGCATGTCTCTGACACGTCCGGCGTAAACTGGAACCCAAAATTCCTGCCTAGAGCAGCCAGTCAGGAATCCAACTGTTCTGTGATTATGAAATCTGAGGCACGGCAGAGCAGCTTATGTCAGATCTACTGCATATCCATAATCCTTAAACCAAGACTTGTGAATATAACCCATGCCTTTCCAGGATTGTGAGAAGGGTCATGAGCAACTGGTGAAATTTCAGACTGAAATAGCCAATGCATCACTCACTGGACCCAGCTCTTCTTCCTTTAAAGACCAGACACCAACCCCAGATGTACTGACCCTACCCAGCTATATTCCCAGGATGAAGTCTCCTGTCTGCAGACAGCCTAGAGAAAAAAACATTTTAGGCTTTCTGAACCGTGGTTCAAGGAAGGACACAAAGCTAAAGCCACCTTTATAAGAATGTTGAAGAAGAAAATATATCCATCCTTCTCACCCTACTACTCTCCTGTACCGTCTCCCTGCAGCAGCTGACACATTATTGTCTTTTCACAACAACTTTCCACTATATTTTCACTATACTACTGGTGAAAGTCCCAAGAATCATGTTAAGTTAGTTACAGTCTTTCCCAGCAGGAGAAATCCAGTGGAATAATGGCAAATAGCATGTCCCTTTAACAACTCCCTTGGATCAGTATTTTTTCTGGTTTTTGCTACATCTTTGTATTATACTGCATTGGATAATATGCTCAACACAGAAGCTGGACTCTAACACTGGGTAACTATCAGCACCAAGGATAATACTAAATATCACCACCTACTGCCACCACAACTTGGATAACACTGGCTTAAAAGTGAAGAACAGTTATTACTCAGTAACAATGCTGGAAGGTAGTTTTATGCACCCTGAGTCATCTGCAGGCATATAATTATCATCTTTTCTTAAAGATTTCCAAATAGCTGCCTCTGCTGTGCTGGATTCACCGTATGCTCTGAAAGCAGCATTCAGTAATAATCCTTTCTGCATCCCTGGTTAGGTGCAAGAACCTCTTTCCTTACTTTTAGATGGAAACTTCAGCTTTTAAGTAACAAACAGTCTGGACACCAAAGTAGCACAAGGTATTTGGAGGATATCAGCTCTATCTGTGCTATAAATTGGGTCAAATCAGCTCCAAGGTCTTGACCACTGTCTTTGGGGCATTCTTTTTGCCTAAGTCTGGGAAATATAAAAGACTATGAGCTTAGGCTAGGTAGGAAAAATTTCCTCAAAGACCAGGAGTAAAACCCTGAGTACCTCAATACTCACTACTCCAAATATATAGGTCTTTCTATGGTCTTATTCTCCCCATACTTAAACACACAGAAATATCCATGTATCCATATATGCTTGAAAAAATACACTTCAGAAAGAGTGTCTCCTCAAGCAAAGAACAAAAGAAACCTAGCAGAACCCAAGGGTTCAGACAATTCGGGTACCACAAGATGGAACCTTACAATAAGCTCTCTCAGAGCCACAGGAGGCAAAGATCAAGTGTAAACCCAGAATGTGGAGAAGGTGTGGGGATGGAGAGGACACGGTTGTATTGGCAGCAGCTAGGGTAGCTGAAGGATACAGCGGCCTTTGGGAACAGAAGAGGAGATGCATAATCCCACTGGTGCAGACTGTTCCTGTAGGAAATAATAAGAAAACTACACTTATCATTTCCATCCTGGCTTATATACGTCTACCCACCCTTACACATCAAGGAAAAGATGTGTCCTTCCAAAAGTGATCCACTCAATATGCTCCCAAGGAGGTAGGTCTGTGTTCTCAATACCACAAAAGAGGTGTGATTCCAAATTTCATCTATAGCTCTAAGAATTTAAAGGGTTTGGAGTTTTAGTTCTTCTATTTCTTATGTAAAAAGGGTTAAAATTTTCTGTTTGGTTATGCCTAAGAGTCTTTTAAAACCACGTTCCCTGACAGTGTTATTTCCACTACCCTTAATTATTTTAATCAGGCTGATTATTCTATTCTTTAGACTTGAAGAAGAGGTAATTCTCAGTGATCTCTGAGTTTCAGTGCCACAAAGACTAAATAGCTATTAATAATAATCCAAATAAGCCCTAAAACCCAGTCAAACTGAGGTTAAAACTACAACAAATAGACAAATTAGCAGGAACATTGGAATTAAATTGCTATTTTGGTTAGAATGTCAAACTGAAAGGACAGGAAATAAATCTTCATAAATCCTTAAACAGGAAGTTAAAAGAGGTAGTTATGTAGGTAGTTACAAATCATATGAGCAAATTTTTGCCTGCAGCAGTAAAATTAAATTTCAGTTGGATATACATTTTGGTGCTGAAGCAAATTACTGTTTATGTCTAGATCACAATCTCAAGGGCAGGAAAGGCTTTGTCCCTACATTTCTGTTGCATGAAGACTAGTCTATTTCCTTCTGCTTCCCCACAGAAACTGTAGACTTCAACAAGTCAGTCTTTGAGAGAACTGTCTAGCAGTTTGCTCTTCCAGATGTAGGTGTGAGTGTAAATAGATACACACACAAACACACACACACACACACACAAAAACACACATATCTCACAGTTTAATTTCTCTGGAACCTGTCACAAAATGGGACATGAAGAGTTCGGTCTGAAATTTAGCCCATAGAAACTAAAGAGATTTGCCTTGGTCCCCACACAAAGTTTTAGCAGGAACTTGTAGGCACAGGGCAGCATCAAGGCAGTTAGCTTTATTTACCTTCCCAAGAAAATTGCCCTAAATACCACACCCTTGGACTAATCTTTGTCTTCAGCTATCCTCCCTGCAGTATCTCTGCTGGAGGCTCCTGGCAGTGTGACACATGCCATGGATTTACACAAGAATTGTACAATCCAGGCAGTTTTGTATAAACTGCTGAGCTAGAAGTTTCCTTAAATGCTGCATGTGATTATAATAAATACAGTCAAAGCAATAGAAAGGAACATGTGAAGCCGTCTCTGAACCCTCCCCTCTGGAACAGGTGATCAGAGCATACCATTGCTGTTACCAACACCTGGTAGAATTTCCAAAAGACCATACAGAGCCAGAAAGATCTTTGAAAATGAATAGAGCACAGAGATATAGCAGCAAGAATGGATCAGCACAAGTCTAGGTCCTTGCAATCTGGACATTCTACAGAAGACCCATTCCCTGCTCCCAAACTTCTCATGATGCTTTAAAAGACCAGCTCTCATTTTCACCACTTCACTGTTTCTCTTCCATGGAAGTGATGTAGAAAACTAGGTGTATAGTCATCAGAACACATTATATGTGAAGGTGTACAAAAACTCTTCATATCAGCCTTACATTTCATTCTTTTGCTTACATCCTAATCTAACAAAAAATATATGCTGGAAAAAAAAGTTAACACCCAAGAAGAAAGATGACAAACAAGCCAGAAGAGTTTCCACTAATACCTTGGTGGAGCTGTATAAAATGATAAAATAGTTTGGGTTGGAAGAGACCTTTGAAGATCATCTAGTCCAACCCCTCTGTTGTGAGCAGGGACACCTTCCACTAGACCAATTTGCTCCAAGCCCCATCCAACCTAGCCTTGAACACTTCCAGGGATGGGGTATCCATGGCTTCTCTGGGAAACCACATTCACACATCCACATCTTCTGAGTAACATGTGTCCATGTCTTACCACCCTCATTGTAAAAAAATTCTTCCATATGTCCAGTCTAAACCTATCCTCTTTCTTTTTAAAACTGTCAGACCTTGTGCTGTCACTGCAGGCCTTGGTAAAAAGTCTCTGTCTTATATGCCTTCTGTGTTGTCTGAAGAGCCTCTTAACCACTCCACTATTGCCCTTGCCTATACAGCTCTTGGATCACATTGAGGAAATGACTATTCCCCTCCTAGCTACAACTGTTCTCCTGCGTAGATATGACTACATATATCCCGTTCAACTCACACACTACTCCAAAATTCATCCAAACTGTGATTCATATCCTTTCCCAGGGGCTACTTTAAAAATTCCTGGCCACGTTTGCCATGGGAAGACTGTTTACCTTCAGGCCATGAAAAATGTTCTGTACCCTTTGTGTTTCCACATGGTATGCCTGCCTGACTTTCAGAAATAATATCAATCATGGTAGAGTTTTAATGACATTCACTTCATTAGGGCTTCTTCACAGGAAAAACAGTTTGGCAAAAATAAGTACCACGTGGAAAACAGATGCTAAAATTGGTTGGCTGGTTCCTTAACCTATGGATCCATTAAAAGGTGTACACAACTGTTATGGTCATCCTTGTAGCACTGAGGTTCTGTATCAGACCAACATAGCCAGATTCACCCGTATTTGCTATCACTTGTCAAATCAGAGTGCCAGATTTATCTTTCTCAAGGTAAAAAAGACACTGTCCTGAGTCATGAAGCAAAACCACTGGTGACTGGAACCTCTTTCTCCAGCTTGATGTAAAGCAGCAATTTGTGAAAATTCAAGCAAGCTTTACTCATTTTAAATGAGCTGCTCTTTGCAGACACACCTCAAAGGGCAACCATGACCTTTAGAGGGATTTCTAAACAGGCCTAGAACTTTATTACTGTATGCAAATTAATTAATAAGAGTGAAATCACTCCTAAAAGTACAGCCACTCATGTTCTCCATCTCCAATTCTTGTTCCATTGAGTTTTGCATGCAGCAGGAAGTGATTCAGAAAATAATGATTTTCTGTGGTAACTGGATCTGGAAAAGCATCAATGAAATTATACCGCATCAATCATTGTTCACTTACAACCTCCCCAAAGCAGATGAAGGCAGAGGCAAACCATTTTGTTCTGGAGGAGTTCCTGGTCTAGGACTCCACAGAAAGGCTCTAGTGTTGATCCCACAGTGTAAGGCCATCTACTCTGGACAGCTTTCATTTTACCCTCTTTATTTCTCGAGGGAGAGGAGAAAATACCTAGCTGACCCATCAGTAAGCCAGGGGAAGGTTCTTGCTTACTCATGCAGGAAGGATACAGCTTTGTAGCACAAGAAACACTGCTTCACTTAAGTCCTTCTGCATAAATTATAAAAAAGAAAAAGTTATGCAAATACATCCTACACTACCACAGATATAACCAAAATATAACTTACTATTGGAAGATATAATTTTAGGCCTTGTATTCAGCATGTATTAGAACATACAGTTCTGCATATTTTTATAATTTTCTTGATTCACAGAGGAGTAGCAAACTTCAGAATTGTTATTTTTAGGGGAAAGAGAAGCAGACAGACAATTTCACATTGATCTGTAGAAGACACCAAGACTTTCAGGAGTTTTTTATAATAATTAGCGAAGTATTACATCTGCTATATGTCTGGAGCTAAGAGTTCAGAGATAGAACTGCACTTACCAGTGACTTTCCAGTAACTGAGGCAACTTGCACTGCTTAAGCAGGCACAAGGTCTTACATCTATTTGTGTTTGGATATAAGGAAGGAGGGGATGCAGGCTCTGGCAGTTCTTTGCGTTCATCCAGTCCTAAGCTCTGACACTACAGCCAGCAGCTAGAGCAGATGAGGTAATAAAATCTTCAGTAGTGCCATACTTCTAGGCACTGCATTCCTGACTGGGGATACCTTGAGAAAATTACTTTTTCAGCTCATGCAGGTTATATCTCTGTCTTTGCTTCCCAAGCTACACTTGGCTGCAGTCTTAAAGAATTTGCTTATGTCATCGTAGATTTTCATGGAGTTGTCTTTTTTCCCTCCCAGCTCATTTTATTCATTAGCCTTGTTCATTATCTACCTTCTGCCTCTTCTTTACCTTCCTGATCTGACTGGTGTGGTTATTACTAGAAAACTTCTTCATTCCGTAACAGGAATTTGAATAATTGTCTGCACTATTTACTTTGGGAATTCCAGTAGCCAAAAAATAAAAGGATCAGATTCTGATACTGGCTGAGATTATGTAAGTCTGGAATAATTCCACTGATTTGAGGAGAATTTGCCTGGATTTACTTTGGTATGAGTAAGATAAAAATCTGGCCCAGAGTTTCTCTTTCTTCACTCATTAGAATTCAACAATGAAGCTACCCTGGATGCTAATAGTTTGACTAAAACTGGAGACAGGGTTTTTTACAGAGGCTGGCACTTACGGTCTTTTCCACCTATGGAACATCAGCTGTCTGTCCCAGGAAAATTCTGTTGTTTGACTTAATTTAAACTTCCAGCCTAAATTCCAATTCATAATTTACAGCTACTACTAAACTATTGCTATAATTTTTTAACAAGTTCTAAAAGTGTGACAAACTTAAAAATCAGCAGGCTATTACTTGTTTGGGCTCCAAATCTGATTTGCAGAGTAACACAGCTATACACTGGCTGTAAGTCATAGCAGTATCCTCCTCTTTGAGGAACACTTCCAAACAGCAGACCTATATAAAGTGGCTTTGCAGCAAATAAGAATTGGGCACTTTAAGTGTAGCATTTCTTTCATTGTTTATTGTCAGCAATTCTCTGCAGCACATTGATTTAATCTTGTGGATGAGTTGCATGCAGTGGTTGTTTGGTTTCTGCTATTGAGACTTTTGTCCTCTGTTGACTGTGCCTATCTCAGGGCACATTGCTCTGGCCGTGGCACTAGGGTGTGCATCGCCCGCCTTGCCTTGTGGTTCATCATCACACACAATTTCCCCCAGGGCAGCAGCAATTTTCCTGCAGCGCTGGCTGTGGACATCAAGAGCTTTTACAGTGTGGGGTCACTATCCATAGCAGCCTTTAACACTGCACAATTGAATGCCACTGAAGCCACTGGAGCACCATCAGACTTTAGGTCAGCAGAGTTTGGGTAGCAGCTCATTCATCCCGTTGCATTATGTAAGGCTTGGTGACTGTCCATTAGTGTTGCACTGGGCAATAGTCCCTGTAAGAAAATTATTTTTCTCCCTGAAGATATATTCAAAGCACTTCAAAATCAGTGAACAACCAGCGACACTCTGCAATTTTTATTTTAGCTGACTGGCACAGCCACCTTCAGAGTTTAAATCAAGAAACTTACTGTAGCTGAAACTATCTAAACCGAGATCCATCAACAGGATAATATCACTTTTAGCTTGCTGCCTGGGGGCACATAACTGACATTTTGTCTATATAAAGTATTGGCGTTCCTCATATGTCAGAGTTTAAACCACAGAAAGAATCTTCTGGCAGATTCTAACAGAAGCTCCCAGAGGCAGCTGAAACAGTCTATTATCTGTGCATGCCTGTGTTGACTAAAAGTTACACATAGGCTGCACTCCACTATCCAGCAAGCAAGACACAATGCCAGCCTTATCCCTAAAGCATTTCAGAACAGGAGCTCACACCAGCACCAGGGCCACTTTCCCACATCCATCACGGGAAGAGCTGCCCTCTGCCAAACCCAGCAGAAGCTGCCCAGGGAGCAGTCCATGCCCTCACCATAGCTCTGGAAGTTCACCACACTGCTCCAGCCACTCAAAAAAGGGATCTAGAACAGTATAGAGATGGGAGAATACCATGACAGGTCACCTACAGAATTATTCTAAAAGGCTGGGACTAGGGAAGGGTGGAAAGTCCATGAAGCAACTTGTGCTGAAAGTACCAATAAGTATGCTCCTAACTTGAGCTTTTTTCACTCGAAGATGGCCCAAGGCCTAGGAGGAGTGGAATTTTTCATCTATACTGGTTTTTTAGGGTTTCTTGAATGAGCTCTTTTCAGTTTTTAATGCTTGTTTTTCAAATCCTCACTTTCTTACTTGTAAAGCTAGGATGCATATAATAAAATCTACCAGAGAGAGCAGTGTTTATCTTTGTGCTAGTTTTTATAGAAAGAGCTTGAATGTCTGTTTGCACTAGTAAGTTCTGGGATTTTAATTACGAGAAAACTAGCCAATGTAGTGGCTCATTTGGCTCTTCCATTTAAAATCCCAGGAGGATAAATTGAGCAGAAAGGCATAATTAAACAGACTAGTTTTTAGAACAAGTGGATCTATGTTATTAAGACCACAGTTCTATTAAGGTTTTTTGTGTACAGCATTACAAATCATACCAAAGCCCTTGCTGCTGTTCTTCTGGTATTAAAAACAAACACAACAGTCTTACAGTTACCCTAAACTGAATTTAGATATATAGTAGATTTTCTTTGTATTTTCAGTGAGGTTTATTGTCAATGAAGGTTTGTTACCAGTTAGTTCACTCTTCTGTCCCTGGCTTGCAATCAAAATCGGGCCCCGCAGGTAAAGCAATTAAGCACATAGAAAGCTTAGCCATATTCTATTGGAGAAAAATAACACTTATTTATGGCTGTGCTTTGCTCCATTTTTGTAACATTCATGAGATTCATTCTTCTTAGTAGATATCTTGTTTCCAATTTCATGCAAAATTGGCACTGAGAAATTTCTATTTTACCTACCAGTTTTCCATATTCTAGTCAACCACCACGGAAGAGTGTGGTAACTTGTTCTATAGGTGTCTCTGTTTATATGCAGTAATATACTTCGTTAAGATGGACAGCATTTTTCCTATTGTTCAAAGCTATGGTTCTGTTTTCTGCCTGTCCCAGTGTTACATAGCTGCTGCCCTTCCTCCGCAAACATTAAGTTCATCTTGAGGGTAGGCTCAAGTGGTTGACCTATAACAAAGTAAACACATGTAGCTCAATCAGATGAGCTCAACGCATGCTTGTGTGAGGTTGCTTGACAGTCTGGGGTCTGTGAAACAAAATGTGTAGCTGCAGCAATGGAAGCTTCTCCAGAGGGGAACAGTTTACATGAAGGCAAAGCAGAATTTAGATTAATATCCTCTGGTACAGTGATGTTGCAACCTTGGGTGAGATCACTCACCTCACAGAGCTTCATTTCACAGCCTCTAGGGTGGTGAAAACCACACTTTCTGCTCAGCAGAGCACTCCTCCTTGCCCTTCTTCCTCTTCAAGAACTACCCTGGGCTGTTTTCTGCTCTAGCCAGACTCTCAGCAGCACCAAGGTTGGGTACACAAGAGAAGGAAGAAATAAAAGTTCTAGATGCAGTTCACAGCATCACCCACTACCCCACAGTGATGGGGAGGACATCTCCCAGGGTCTAGTAGAAAGCATGCAAGTGTAGCTTTACTTTCCCTCCAAAGTCACTGACTCTGGAGCAAAACCACTCGCAAATATCAAAAACTGTAGTAGAACAGATCCAGGAGTCTCAGCAACATTGCTGTAACTAGGCTGGACATCCTCTGCCCGATCCAGGTTTGCCTTGTGCTCTAGTCCCAGCTCATATCCATTTTGGCTATACTGTCCACATGTCCCTTCACCCTTCCTCACCACACACCCTTTCTCAGTCATCTCCCTTCTCCCCTTCCAGATGACCTACTCCAGGTCTGACTTTCCTCATGCCCAGGGGACTGAAACACAATGACCATGGTATTGGCAGCTACGGTGCTGTTCACTCCACTTTTTGTCCTCTCCTGTTTTTCTCTACCTGTATCCACCTACCTCATTTGTGCCATGTTTCAAAACTCGGCATATTTTTGGTGCTTTTAGCATATGAAAGTAAAACAATATTTTCTCCCCACACGAGATAATTTGAAGAGTTGAAATTCAAATTGCACCTGCACTTAATTAAGAGTCAAATTTTCAGGCACCATCTCCTGCTGCCATGTGGAGGAAACGAAGCTTGTAAGTCACTGTGTGCACAGGCAGCATCATGTCTAAGCACCCCAAACTTTGGATGCAGTTAAGGATTCACTCTGAGATAGTTGCAAATGAAGTTGGAAATCTCTCATGACAAAACTAACTCCAATTCTGCCTAGAACAAATGATTACATCAGACAGAAAATTAGGTTGCAGTAATTCAACTTCCCATATACTAAGTGATGACTGGACTTCCGGGTAAATTTGAAAAGGTAAAGGTCAGTAGTTTACATGAAATTATTATTCTCTGCATGTAGAAAACAGCTCTTTTCAGCATCTAGAGTCAATACATGACACTAGCTGTCTGCAGAAGTGTTCTTTCTGTATATGGAATTGATCAAAATGCAGACATGAACACTGTTCATATCTAAATGGAGCTTCTTTTTACTTTTAATTTCTCCTTTTCTTCAACTATTATTCCCTGCAATGTGAAGTGATTATGTGGTGGTATAAAGTTTCAAACCCACCAGAAGTTAAGATTTCTGCTCATAAAAGAATCTAAGCTAATGCATTCTTGAAACAGAGTTTTTCTAGTAGGAAAGCTTGATGTGAACTAAGGGCTAATGACCACAACCAATGTAAAGAACTCCAGCTTCTCTAGCACACTTTCCAGGGCCAGCATTCAAGGTCTGACTGGTAACTCCTAAAAGCCAATTGGTTCCCTCTCATAAAAAGCAAAAAATATTGTTATGCTAAATACATACAAGTAGACAATATCCTAACAGCACCTATATTGTCTAGTTCATCTCCTCACTATGTCTGCATATAGTAAGAGAAGCCTGGCTCAGGATGAGAACTCCAGTGCTCATCCTGCAGGGAGGGAGAACAGAGAATCCTGCCTCCCGCAGCAGAGAGGCACGGTAATCTCTCTCATGCCCTTCAGGTGGTGTTTATTCCTGCTGTCAACAGCAGCAGTGGCATGCTGACAGCGTTACCAAAACTGTTTTGACTTGTTGCAGAAGGAATAAACAAGCTCACCGGACTGGGAACTGTACCTCTCAACAAAATCCATCCTGCACCTCCTGTCTGCACTCCTGTGTATTTTTGGACTGGGGGGCACCTGTGTGAGTGTGTGTGTGTTATTCTGGAACTTCAGTAAGGAACATTCAGCAATTCACATTGTCACTAGAAACATAACTGTTGAATTTTTAACAGCTTAGAATCAATTGAGAGTTAAAGGTCAGTTTGCATCAGGTTTTCTATTTAATGACTAAAATTTAAGTGCTCAAAAATGTATCTCATCCAAATGAAAGTATTTAGTCCAGTAGGTTTATTTCAGAGTAGCAATGCTTTGAAAGCCTATAAGAATGATAGTTACTGTCCTATCACAAGGAAAACAAAAACGAAGTGCTATCCTGAGAGGTTTTCATGATTTTATCACCTACACAAAAGTCAAACATCCTTTGAAAGGAATTGTCTTAAAAACAAAAATGCTATTTTAATCAAACTCCTGGAGTGCATTATTTTGTCACCTGTGCCCAGCAATGAAACACTTTTTTCCTTTAATAGATACTTTTTCTTAAAACATCCTGATCACAAATGACCTTTCATTTTTTAAGCAAAACACAATGGAACAATTTAGTACTGCTCTTCTTCAGGTCAGTGGAAAAGCTGCCACCCCTTGCAACACACAGCATCTCAGCCTGTGACATGTACAAGTTCTACCCTGTAAAGCCATTTCACCCCCCAACAGAGTTCATGGGCAAGGGAGGGGGCTCTCAGTCCCTCTGAGGATCAGGGCCAAGAGATGCTTTCCAAATGATCCACAATAGAATAGCTCGGCATGCAGCAGCCAGCTGACAGATGAGAGTCCTGTGGGAAAGAGGCTTTCAGTTCTGATTTACAGAGTGAAAGGGCAGCAGTATCTCTGGCATCTTTGGGCAGGGACTTTCAGGGATGAAGTAGCAGCTGCCCAGTCTGCATAAATTTATGAACGACTGAGACAAGCAGGCTACTATCTGCTGGCCCTTTGGAGAATGAAAGGTGTGACCAGATCACACACAGAGAGAAAGAGTTCAGGTTCAAACCCTGAAGGACTTCATAGAGTCTATGGAAAGCAAATTACCTGAAAGGAAATACTGAAACCAAATGTTAGCAAAGATGTTGTGTAGTATTCAGTAGTGGCTGGCAGAGCCCTGGAAGCATGTGCAAAACAAATTGAGGTACTTTTTTTTCTGTGTAGTCAACCAGCATGAGAGGCATTACAGTTAAAAGTGTCTATAAACAAACTGTTGTCAGGGTAAGGTGTACTGGCAAAATAGCTCCTTGTTAACTCATGTCAGTCTAAAGAAAGTCTCCATTAAGAAGCCTAAAGATACTTTTTGTCATTAGCTATGAGAACCCTTTAATTTTGTTTTTAATTTTATTTTACTTCCTTTGATATTTGTTTTATTGTGACACTTTTTTATAAAGACTACTACTTAAATCTCCTAATGCAATAGCTAGGACATGCAATGCTTAATTAACTTGCAAAAGTTATCAGGTACTGAATATGATCTAAAAAGACCTAATCAAAGAATTTACTATTATAGTGTAAGGAAGACACTTCAGCCTGATCAATTTATTCCAGCACACCCAGACAAGAAAAATACACAGTCAGGAAAAAACAACTACTCAAATATTCATTCTTGCCCCTGCAACTATGCTTCTCTGGTAAAGATCCGTAAGAAAGAGCACCTAAGAGATAAGATGGGAAAAAGAGTGCAGAATCCCAAACAATTGCTGGAAGTGTAATCAAGAGTAAGTTTCCAGATTATGTAGTCCCTGATACAGCATAGAGGAAGAATTAAAATTTTAAAACAAAGCTGTTTAGGAATAACACCCAATACCACATCAAGACACAGAATTTTCCTGTGCAGGTATGGATGTAAGAGCAGAAACACAGAAGACATGTAATAATCTGAAGCGTGGCCCCAAAGGAGAACCTGAAAGCCCTCAGGGGGAGGAAGGGACTCTGGTGAGCAAGGACCATCCGTCAAGGGGCTGCAAGCTTTTCCACAAACAGGGCAGCAAATAAACAACCCTCCCAACCTGGAGGAAGTTCTAGACCACAGAGAAATAAACGTAACTCACAGTAAATGGTAGCCAGCTCCTCTGAACACTGCCCCAGGCTTCTCATGCTGTCAGTCTAAACTGAGTCATTAGAGACTTTCTAATTTTCCACATTTCAGGCACTTCATTATAGACTTATTCTTTATGCATAAGTTTAGGATTAGGTGTCTTCCCAAGTAAAATACCAGGAATACAGCTGCTTACCATATTTTACAGTAGGGTTTAATACTGTCATTAATGATCACAGATGACAGTAAAAACTTGTCTATTAACCAAATTTTCAGATAATTTCCAGAAACTAATCAGCCATTTCAGACAGATCATTATCTTTGCAGTCACTCTCCCTCTTCACAGATTGCAAGTGACACAAAAACCCTTGCATGGGGGATTGTTAAAATTTTGTGTGCCAAGTTAACTCCAAATCTTTCAGGAAAACAGATATATCTGTGATGAAGCCAAGGGGGTGAACTACTCCCATGTGTTTCTCATTTCCTAGTCAGCACAATCTGCAGTAGAAACAGAGAGCAGACAGAAAAATGCAGAGTTTGTTTCAGCTTTGGTAGTTGTACAGCCAGTTATTGGGAGTGCAGCTGTTGAAAACTGAAGGCATTTCTCTTCCCTTTGCCCATCAGACAGGTGATGACACCCCAGGGAACCTTACCTGAGAGATTGCTCACTTATAACACCACTATTAGCATTTGTCTTCTGAGGTGTCATCAGCTTTGCAATAATTCATTAAACTTGGTGATCCTTAAATACTTTCTGCTATGCTCAGTGCCTTTGCCCTTGCATTTTCCCATGCACCTGTGCTGTCTTTCCCCTGGAGCCAGGGAACAAGCCAAGATCCACGTTTCTCCTTAGGCTATATCTTCTTCTGCGAGAAGCTGCCTACAAATTTTCTGCCAAGAAAACCTGGCAGAATTGAGAGCAGAAGAAGTACAAGTAAGTCCCTCTGGCTTTTGTGCTCTGGGGAATTATGGAGGAAGGAATACTATCTCTATGTTGCATATGTGTGTGCAGCGTATGCACACAGCAAGGGCTGGACAAGAGGAGCATTCATCCCAGGGCACTGCTCAGTGGAGGAGAAAAGTTAGGCCAGAAATACCTCAAAAATTAAGTGGACAAGTCATCCAAGCAGTGGAAGTTTTGAGGAGGGATGGAAAGGCTTTCAGAACCACACAGCACTGAGAGTCACGTGTGTGACTTTCTATTTGGATGCAAGTGTTCATAGCAGCCAGCCCAGAATAAAGAAAAATGCTGTGTGTGGAAAACCACCCTCAGAGGACTCCTGCTGACATATATCCAAGCACCAGAAAATCGGTTCTCTCTACCCTACTCCCATCCTGTAGACCTGCTCTCATCCAAGCTGGTTTTGCAGAGATTCCTCTTTTATGAGACTGATCACCTCTGGTTTCCTCTTACACCAGTGATCAGACACAGAGCTGCTGCTCATCTCTTAAGTAGGCTGGATTGTCCTCTGGAGAGGCTGTAACCTCCATGAAATACTGAAAAAGACACCTGGCAAATTGGTTTCTCACTTGGGCTGTCTAACAAATATTAGGTGGAGGGGAGCAAACTCACAGTACCTCTCCTAACAATTTTCACTGGGATTTCCCAAAATAAAGCAACATCAAAGGGGTAAGAGGATTCAAGAGGATCAGTATTAAGGGTCTGTGTGTATTTACCCTAATTCCATTCTGTTGGTCCCTCTCTCTACCACTGAAAAAAACACAGAGAAAACTCATTAAAATCTGTAGCCACCTTGGTACAAAGTGGGGAATGTGCTAAGGACTGTTGGAATTTCCATAAGGGGAACAGAGATTAAATTATGTGTTCTGTACCAAACAGTTCTTTGAGTTTGGAGCTTCTTTTTATTTCTTTCTTTCTTGTCTCAGAGGAGCATGTCAACATTATGGGTTTGATTTTTCTTTTTTGGTTGGGGTGTGGGGTGTTGTTTTTTGGTTTGGTTTAAATTAGTGCTTTGTCTTATATTGCCAGCAGAGAGGTAAGGGCTGGAGCAGTGAGCAGAGAGGACCAGTATCTGGTGCCTGCACCCTCTGTTCCCATGATCCAAGGAGCAGGTGCCCCATGCAACACCCCTGCTGACACCCAGGCACAAGCTCTGTGTCTCTGATGAGAGCATTATTAAAGACTAAAGACTGTGTGGCAGAGGAGGGGATAGTAGGTTTTAAGCACAGAAAAGAATGTATAAAGTAAGAGGTGAGAAGCAGTGAAAGGCTCACTAATGGAGGACAGGAGGTGTTGTTTGCAGCACCTGGAGAGGATGAAGCAGGGAAGGTTGCAGTACGGAAAGGTGAGAGCTGCTGTGGCCATCCTGAAACAGTGAAGTGTGAAGGAGAATTGAAGGTGCAAAACATCACTGAAATTTTGACAGACCAGGACCAGAACTGGGCTTGGGTCCTGGGTTGTCAGGAAGTGAAGGTTGTCATTTCAGGAACAGACAATTTGGTACCCTGAGGTTGTTTCTGAATTACAGGTTCTGTTGATATTTGGGGAGAAACTGGCTTGATGTCAAAAATTACCTTGATTAAATCCTTCCCAGATTTTGCTCATATGCTGTACTGTTCTGATATATGATGCCCTTTCCTATAGCAAAAGACTGGTTTGGAGTTATTTTCCTGAACAAACAAAGCAAGTGTTTGTCCCCACATTACAAACACACGTTTGGCTTTAAAAATGCCAAGAAAAAAAATTAATTGATCTGAACAAACAGCCTTTAACAGCTCCCACCATAATATCACATGTTCTTCCCGAGGAGGCCTGCCAATTTTTCCCCAGCTCCTTTCTAAAGGTCCTAGAAAAAAAAAAAAACAAACACAAAGAGAAACATAATTAAGGAAGGCTGTGGGGAAATTACCCTTTTACCCATTTCCACAAAAATTAATTCCTTGGGATCTGACCTAATAATTATATAATCTTAATTCCTGCACAAGAATTAATTTCTTTTTACAAAAATAAAGGATTCCTCTTTGTGTACATTTCTCGTTTCTATTCCCCCAACCAAACGAAAAGTTCTGAAAAACCTGACACAGACTCAGACAGTGAGATATTTTATGGAAAGAGTGATGTTGGGAAAGGATCTGAAAAGAGAGGAAGGGGAAGCAACGGGTTGATTTGACTAAAGGCAACAATAATTCTCCATGGGAAATAGCTTTTGCTGGAACTATCCCCGATCCAGAAACAACACGCTGAAAAGCAACTGGTCACTCAGGAACTTGTCGTAATGAAGTATTGCTGGAGTAAGAATGGCAGACACAGTTCCTAATGCTGATTTTGTATTAACTTTCATGGATCAAAGAAAGCAGATATTTTGAAACCGTGATAGAAAATTTACCAACAGTTATCCATGAAGCCTTATAGCATCCTATCATCCCAAGATATACAATATGATTTAGGGGTTCAAGAAGCTGTGTTGCAAATGTTAACATGTATAAGACAGTTTCTTGGACTGAGTGTATCTTCCTGGTAAAAATTATGATCATATTTGGGATTCTTTCACATCTTCCCTCATTTAGTCACCTCTACATGCCTCTCTTTCAGTTTGCTGATTAGTACTGTCTATTCTTTTCACTTCCACTGCAAAAAAGCAGTGAAAATATAACTTCATGCTGAGACATCCAAATATCCAGGAATCAATTCTGCAAGAAGCTTGCACACATCTAACTGTGCTAACCATCCTTGGCTCAAAGTCAATGTTTCACTGCTATGCTGAACTGAGATGCTAAACCTGATCTTCAGAGGAACTTCTTTGAAGATCACATACATCATTGCACTTCCAAGTTGTTGGAAAGCTTTGTCCAGAATTGCGGCATCAAGTCTTACTAACTGTGGAGAGCTCAGAGGTGTAGGCAAGATCATGGTACAGTCCCCCACACTTTTCCTTGCTAATGGAGAGAGATGTATGCGCAATTCACGCAGAGATTTCTTGATAAACAAGGCAAAAATGCTCCTACTGAGTGATTTTAAAAGAAGCCTGGTATAAATAAAATGTGTCAGTTTGCATTTTCATCCCAGATTATAGCCTTAAGTTTTAAGAACTTTTTAGCTAACTGCTGAAGATTTTCACATGGGTAAGTTCACAGCTCTATAAATTATTGTTATACTTATTTTGCCTGTGAGCTATTTTCTCTGAATTTTTAATAAGACATAAGTTTTCTGCTTTGTTAAAGTATAATCATAAATGCATCTTTCTGAACAGAGACCAAATAAATGTTTACAGACCTCCCAAACTTATCAAACCACCACATTAGTTTCAGTAGCAGTGAAGGTTTCCCAATGTAAGCCAGCATGTTGAAGCAATATAAGCTAGTGGTCAGTACACATTACAACTGCTTTATTTAAAAAAAAATAAATAAAACAAACACACTGTCATATCTCCACATTTGCAAGGAGGAGAAAAAGTATCAGTTAATTGTCTGTACAGGATTATGTCCCTGTTATGAAGAAGCTGGAGATTCATAGCCCAGCTGTGCTCATAACCAATCCCAGTTACAATGTGTCTCTGCTCATCCTAACAGAAGCATCTGCCTACCACCAGGGCTAGGGATAACCATCTGACTGCTATCTGACATACCAGTGGTTTACCAGCACAACAGAGTTACAGCTACAAATCTGCCACACTCCAACAACTCTGCTGAATGTATCACAGTCATCCAGACTACTGAGATGCTTCTTCCTATCCTTAGTAATAAGCTAAGATGAATCGTTATCCAAAAGAACTAAGCTTCTGCTCCATATCTCATACAATTTGATGAGGTTTGGTTTTATGGGTTTTTGTGGGATTTTTTTTTTTTTTGTTTAACAGTTTATCCTGGCAGAACTTACAAGCTAATGAATACTTCCAAAAGACCTTCCTTATGTCTTATGCCAACACCTGACAGCAGAACTCAAATTCAGAAATATAGAAAAACCTTGGGAGAGAGAATCCAAACAGTAAAGCTCACCACTTTTGCAAAATATTGCTGCTTGTTCCAGTTGTCCCTCTATGTGGCTTGCTCCTCTTGGCTGCTTTCAGCACAGATTAGTGACCTTCAACCCTGACAAATATGTTGCCCTCATGCTTTTACGATCTTATAATCTCTCAGAAGGTGACACATTCTGAGTTTAAATACACCAGAATCCCAGTGGCAGCACAATACAGATGCAGCTGTGATTAATGCCAATTAAAACTGTAGCACCATGTGATAGCTGTTACAATTACTGTTAACTAGCAAGTTTTAAACACTCTCTTATCATCCTCCACTTCGAAGTATGCAACTAGAATAGGTCATGGGTTCATTATTCCTTATTCCTTTGAGTGTCTTTCTGCTAGAGAACTGCTACATTGAAGGCTTTAACAGAAAATTTTGCGTGATCTGTTGGTATTTCCCTGGAAAATGGCTTGTAAAGGATAAAGGAACGTCAGTCATGGGGGGAATTTGGGCACAGGACACTGCCCAGATGAACTGTTAAATACAATTTGCTTAGTGTTGCTCATGTCATGCTAAACTTCACCTATAAATATAGAAGTTAAACAATTCAGGTAGGCGTCTACAGTAAAGTTCTGCAAGTATCAATTAAAAAAGAAGAGAAGGTTGTTCTTAAGTCCTATTTGCCACATCCCACACCAATTTTGGAAACGTGGTATCTTCTCCCCTTCTCATACCACAGCAAGAGAAGAGCCCCTGCTTAGGACTTGTTTCAATTGCACTGGGAGGTCTGCCTGAAGCACGTGCAGACATGCTGGCTGCACCTATCCCAGGAAAATAAACACTGCAGGGACGCTGCCAGGCCCAACCATCGATGCTATCACACTTGTAGAACAGTCGCTGGCATGCTAGGACCCATGGTGTCCCAGGAAACATCATCCCACATGGCTGCAAGAGTCCACAGGGGCCAGGAGCCACACCCTGCAGCCACCCTCTCTGGCGGGAGTGCGAAGGATGTGGTCAAAAGGCAGCAGTTAGCCCTCAGGCTAAAGAACAGACCTTGGCACTGGCTCACAATAATTCTAATAAACACAGCAGTTAGTGATAGCTTTAACTAGATTGCTTGAGCAGGTCGTCTGGGCTCCAGCACAAGCTGGGCACCTCATAGGCCCCAGCAAAGCTGCCCATATGTACGCAGGGGGATATCTAGGCTGCCATATTTTCAGTCCACTTCTTACCTAAATCAGGTCTCACCCCTTGCCCACCAGTTAAGTCACCATAATACAAATGGGATACAGGAACGGTAGGTCCAGTGTTGGATATCGGTGCAGAGCAGAATGGCCACGCATATCCCCAGAACAATGAATTTGATACAAACTTTAATCATCTTAAATAAAGAAAGGGCATGAAGGCTCAAAGCTAAGTTTCATGCAATGGCTGAATGGTGCAGGGATGTCCTGCAGGTCTAGGGATAACAAAAGGCATTTGACATCACACAGGATCAGGCAGCTGCGGCCCAAAACACAGCTGCTTCCCCAGGCATGTACCTGCTTGGTGCATATTCCTGGTATTCAGGTGACGTCCAAGGGCACCTGCTCTAACAACAGCACAGACTTTTCTCTTACTAATACCAAAGAAACCACCACTTACTGCCTGAGCAGTCATACTGTGGCTAGGAAATCATGTTTCATTTTACAAAGGTAACTTGAAAATTACAGTATGGAGCGCTTGACATCTTAAGAGACCTATACATCATAATGACACATATAAACAAAAAATGAGACCATACTGCATAATGTCAAGCAGCTTTTTAGCTTGTTTTAAAAGAGGCAACCTTTACAATGTAAAGACACACTTTATTTAGGTCTGAATGTGTCATTTTTCTCTTCCTGTTTTTTTTTTTCCTGACAGCAGACATTCTTTTTTTTTCCTTCACCAAAAAGTTTTATCTCAAGCAGTTCCTAAACATTTTTACGATCTCTATAGAAAATATCATCAATTCTGAAGTTTTTGTAGTTTTTGTTAGCTTTTAATAGAACTGTGGAAATCTTTCAGCAGCTACTTTACTTTCCATGAAGCAAGAGTGCACAGGGCTCTCAGTAACCCTCCTTACCAAGAGATTTGCACCAGCAGAACAGGGAGAGGCAGGTACATTATTTTGTGATTAAGAACTAGCAGGTTTGCTCTCCATTTATTTCAACCATCCTATTAGTACAGCTAAGACATCTGCCTAACATTTCCTTTCACTATGGTTCACATGAGCTAAATAACACATAAGCTAAAAAATGGGCTTTCAGCAGGTTTTAATAGCAAGGAAAAATAAACTCCTGCAGTATTATAGATGGACAATCTCTGTCTTGGCTTCATTACCTTATATTATTTAAAGAAAATTAGTGGCTTTGCACTGACAAAATTCATGCAAAAGAATAATGTGTTGAGCTCATTTTGTCCAATATGCAGTAAAGTTTTAGTTAATGATCTTTCACTTAAAATACTAGGACTCTGTGTCACCACAAATGGTGTAACTAAAGCATTCATTTCAGTACGTCTAAGTCCCTGGCCTTTAAAGGATGCACCACGTTGTATCCATTCCTCTGCTTCTGCTCAGGATGGGAGCTAGGAATGACTTTTTGTGCAAACACTTGGTGCATACAGCACTTGCACCCATCTCACAACTACACGTAAATAATTCTGGGATTGAGGTAGCACAACCTGAACAGTATTGCTGAGCCAAACCAAGCACCACTTCTTGTAATGCCTTTTCCTGTCCCCTTCTGGTGTGCACATATAATATAAGCAGATGCATTTATCAGATGCCTGTGCAGATACCATATACCCTGTTTCAACAGACTGTTCTGTCATTGTCCCATTTGTCACCTGCAAAGAGGCTGCACTTAAGAAACTTTTATTCCAGGTGTCTATCACTGGATTGTCTGTACTGAAAAAAGTTAAGATTACTTTTAAGTGAACATTTACATGTATGTATAATACTGTTTAATATTTATAAAGTAGATAACTTTGGGGAATATTTTATTCTCCTGTACTGAAAAGAAATCTCTTTTGTGCAAATTACTCTTTCTTCAAATGGTGCAATTAGGAAAAGAAATACCCTGAAGTTAAAAAAAATCTAATAAAGTAATTCTTTCAGACATTATTTCTGAGTCACAAATCTGTCGTTCCTGCAGAGATGGGGACTTGTTCCCAAGAAAGGCTGACCACTTCATCACAAATGTCCCGTTTAGTGGAAGGTAACTGTGAAATTTCCTCTCACTAGGCAGATGACTGTGGTGATGGAAAAGCCATACTGCCAAAAGGGCTTCACAAGGAACTTTCTGTTCGTCTCTCCATCTTGTCATCTGATGGTAATTTAGAAGACACCTCCTGCAGAAATGTTTGTCCTGGCAGCCCAAACAGATGGCATTTAGCAGACCCCTTCAAATTTCCAATAAACATCTCAAAAAACTTTACTACTCTGACTTTGGAGGGCACAGGGACTGCATCTCATTCCCATTACCTCTAGTGAGGTGACTGTGACCCCCTCTACAACACTACAGTCCCAGCCTCCTTCACAGCTGAGAGCTTGGAGGATTATGCATATTTCAGACTGATGAAGAGCAAACAAGTGTTGTTGGCATGCACACACCTGGCTCTGGAGTCCACACACAAGGTCCTCACCTTACCTCCTAGGCAAGAGGTGCAGAGAGGATGCAAGTGGTGCAGGATGGGCTGTGCACAGACATGCAGCAGGAGCTGGTCCCCCTTGCCTCCTGCATCCTCTCCCTGCAGGGCTTGGGAGTCACACAGGGGAATGGGCAGAGGGGGGGATATGGGAAAGTAAATGGGAGAGGGAAAATGGTATACAGCAGGCGAGGTGGCACAGCGGAATGGGCAGAGTCGGGGATGGGCAGCTCATGGTGCCGCTGACGGTGGCACTGTCCTGACGGGGCTCGGTGCCCCCTTCCCCTCTTTCTCCGCCCTGCCGGACCACACCCCGCCCCGGGGTGCAGCTCTGGCCGCCCTCGCTGCATCAGGCAGCCGTGCCTCTTTCCTCCGGGACCGTGCAGTGGTCATCGGAGGGAATGCCTGAGGGCTGCTCCCCCTTCCCGGGAGAGAGAGACGAGGCGGTGCGCGCACGTGTGAATGCACAACCACACCCATACGCACACCTGGGGCGGAGGGCGTACGAAACAAACCCGCAGCCAGGTCAACTTTGAGGGCGGCCCGGGCGGGCCCGGCCATGCCCATCGCGGGTCCCTCTGTCCCGCAGCTCCGGTGCTCGGTGCTGTGCCGGCGCGGGGGCTCGGGGACCGAGCTGGTCTCCTGCGGGTTTCGCTGCTCCATCCCATACCCAAGTGCCTTCCCTCCACAAAAATAAAATATCCAGAAAGAAAGACTATATTAAAAGAGAAGCCGCGCGGGGCGGAGGGAGCGGTGTAGGGACCGCCCGCACAAACCCTGCGCTCCCAGCCGCCCGCCCGGGCTGCGCCGCGCTAATTCCGCAGCACCGGCGACATGAGGATCTCATACCTCCGGACAACTGCGTGAGTCATAAATACAGGGCGCAGGGCTGAAAGCCGAGACTGTTTACAGCCACTTTGCCGCGGCCTTCGGCGAGTCAAACCGCCGCCCCCCGCGCAGGGGCCGGGCTGCGCGGAGGTTCCGCACTCCGCACCCCGCAGCGCGGCTTCCGCGGGGGACCCGCGGCGGCGGTGGCACCTGCGGCCGGCGAGGGGCGAGGAGGGGGCGGCCTCCGTCCCGCCGCCGGCCGTCGGTCGGTCAGTCGGTCGGTCCGTCCGTCCGTTC
>VZRZ01000978.1:1086523-1184558 GCA_013398175.1 Climacteris rufus
TTTTTTTTTTTTTTTTTTTTTTTGTTTTTTTTTTTCTTTTTTTCCTTTTTTCCTTTCCCGCCGTGGTGTGCGTGTCCGAGCCGTGCGCGGCTCCCGGCAGTGCTGGACCAGCTGGCGTTACAGGAGCGCTGATGTCTTCATCTGACTCCCCGCAGTTGTTGATGGAGTGTGTTTCTCAGATTTCCAGGCAGGGTCCCAAGCGCAGCACCCAGCGCCAGCTCCCGCTGCCAGGCGGCGCTCCCCGCGGCTCGGGCCGCTCCCGCCGCTGCTGAGCNACCTTACACTTCCTCCTCCATACGTGTCTCCCTCTTCCCCCCTCCTTTGCGCAAAGAGGGTGGCGGCAGTCGGACTCCGACCTGCCCACATGCATCGCCCGTCCGGCCGGTCGACTCCACGGCGTTAATGTCCATCTTGGGTCCGACGAGACCAGCTCAGAGGTGAGGGCGAGGATGGGGGCACGGAGGGGCGAGCGGGCCGGGCGGGCACTGTCTCCGGGCGCACCCCGCAGTCCCCGAACACGACGAGGTGCGAAGGCAGCGGCCGGCGGAGAAAGCGCGCACCGAGCGGCAGCCGCGCCCTAAGCCCCGCTGCGGGACCCCAGGCTCCCCGCGGTTTCCCCCGACGGGGCTGCACCTCCCGGGCCGGACGCTACCGCCGCCCGGGCCAGGCCGAACCGGGCTGGGGGCAGCCGTCGCCCCAGGGAGATGGGCAGAAGGCAGCGGGTACGTGCCGCCGGCAGGGCGGCCGGCGAACGAGGAGCAGGAAAGAAAAAAGGACCAGGGAAGGGAAAGGGAGAAGGAAAGGGAAAAAAGGAAGGGAAAAGAAGGTAGGAAAGAAGGAAAGAAAGAATAAATACGAGGAGAGGGGAATGAAAAGGAGAGGGAAGGGAAGAGTGTCCCACAACAAATGGGAATATTAAAGGGAGATGGAAACAAAGAGGAAATGGAAAATGAAAGTGGAAGGAGAAAAAGGAAGGAAAAAGGAAATCTTGAAGTGAGGGAAAGAGAAGCAAGAAGAAAAAAGGAAGACAATAGGGGTAGGGGAAAGAATGGGGAAAGGCAGTGGATAGGGGAAAAAAGGGTGACAAGTGAAGACAAAAGGAAAGTGAAAAGGAGAGGAAAAAATGAATACGAATGAGAAGATTATATGGGAAAGGAAAGGTGAAAGGATGGGGGGAAGAAGAAAGGGGAAAGGAAGGAGGTGAGGAAAGGCAAAGGAGAAGAGAGGAAAAGGGAAAGGGAGGTTTGGTTGTAGCACATCAGGTCTGCACAGACCAACACTCCAGATCAGCCCAGCCCTCCCCAGTTCAGCCCAGTCCTCCCCAGTCCAGCCCAGGAACAAGTGCTCTGGTGCTGCCCAGGTGCCGGACAAGCACAAGGTGACCTCCCTGCCAGCCAGTACAGGGATGTGGTCACACTCCCATGTCCCTGGAAACAGACTTCTGGGGCCTGCATGCCCGCATTCCCCAGTGCAGCTCTCTCAGGCACAGAGGAACTGGAGGCCATCCTGTGCCTCCCTCTCCCCCACCACTCTCCCTCTGAGGAGAACCCACCTCATTCACTCAGTCTCTGCTGGGAACAGGTCATTGTTCCTCCTGCTCTGGCATGGGTGAACCAGTCTGATCTGGGGTACAGCTCAGCTTTGTCTCGGGGATGGAGGACTGGGGAAGCACAGCAGCTGGGAGCTAACCCTGCCTCTCCTTTCTGCCAGGGGCCCGTGTTGGAAGGAGATCTAAGATGAAGTTATGGGATGTTGTGGCTGTCTGCGTGGTGCTGCTCAACACGATCTCCACCTTGCCCCTGCCCACCGGTAAGACGCCTCCCAAGGGGTCCCCTTCAGTGGTAGAGGGACCTGAAGATGATCTCTCCCCCATCAGCCTGCTGCCTCCCTATGCTGTGCACAGTGACTGTAAGAAACATTCCCCTTTGTAGCAACTGCTGTCTGTCTTGCTAAACCTGCTTCCCTTTGCTCAGACATCAGGATGAGGAAAGGATCCCCCCACTCTGTGCCCCTATTTCTCCCCAGGCAGTGTCACTGGCTTTGGTCTTGCTTGAGCAGCTCCAAACCTAGTTATTCTCCAAAGCTTGGGGATGACAATTTCAGCAGCAGCGCCTCCCCACCCACTCCAGCCTGCCTTCCTGGCAGTCTCAAAAACTGGTTGAAAAACATGGAGGGATGGTAAAGTTTGTTGTATGCAGAGGAGTCGAGAGGAGGATCAGGTTCATACACCTCGCAGTGCAGGCACTGAAACTCCTTCCCCACTGCCTCAGCCTCCTCTCCCTGCTCCGACTTGCCAATTCACTGCCTGTAGTGGGCGCAAGTCCTGATGGAGGTTTGGCTCTGTGGTGGGAGGCACTGTACACGTCCTGGAGTACTGCTGAGCTTCATTAAATCGTCCTTGGATTCTGATCTCGAATTCGGTGTGTCCACATGGAAGTTTACAGAAGAGTAGCTGTGGCAGTGTTGGGAGCTTGACGCTGAGCAATCCACATGAAGTAGCTCACAGTAAGACCGTTTACAATCCAAATGACAAATAATAATGCCTCGCTAATAATAGGTCTCCTACAACAGCAGGTACAGGATTTTCACAGTGGTATGTGAGCATTATGTTAACTCTGGAGGCTTTTAAAAGAGAGAGTTAATATGACTCAGTAAGAAGTGGCAAAATACTCACATGAGTAGCGGAGATGTTCACTTAGCAAAGGTGCAGACACAGTTTGAAGATTGCTTCTTTTGCCCTTGCTCAGCCCTCTCTGTTTAGCTTGTTACAGGATGCAGACAGTATCCAGTAATTGGGATTCATTTCTATCTCCTTTTCTGGAGGCATGTCCTTTCCCTGCGCCTGCCACAGCCCCAGTCACGCTCTGGTTTCTCTGGGAGCAGCCAGGCTAATGCAATGTGGAGGCACCAAGCATGGAATCATGTGCCATGACTTCACTTTGACCCCTCCCAAACACCCATCTCCTCTTCCACACACACACATCTGTGTCCTTCCCCATTTAGTCTTCTCTCTTTCCTTCTCTTGCTAGTGTTTCCCGCCTGCTGGAATCTTGCCTAGGCTCCCGCCTCCGTGTGTCCCAGCCTGGGCTCCTGCTGCTCACAGACTGGCAGCCTCTGACATCCTTTCAGCCCCTCCAAGCAGGGAGGTTGGCCAAAAGTGTTTCCTCCCAGTGCTCCAGCCCACCAGGATCATGGGGCTATCACACATGGTGATCTTCTTCTCCATGGCAAGCCATGTGGCAGAGAAGCATTGTCCTACAAAAAGCAGTGATCAGCTTTTCAGGGCATCGTACTATTCCTCTCTGTACAGGCTTGCTGAAATGCTGGTGGCAAGAAGAGCATTAGGAAGAAAGCAGCATCAGTCAGTTTGCAGCTCTGGCAGAAGTTTTAGGATTGGAGAGCATTAATGCTCCATTTTTCCAGAGTGATAGTATTTGTATGATGCAACTTTTATCTTGAAACTAACTTCTGGGAATGTGGTTCCTGGTGAGCTGGTTCCTCTGCAGCAGCTCAAGGGGAAGGCAGCAGTAGTGATCTTGTCTGTTCCTAGTATCCAAAACTTCTCATCATTGCCTTTTTTTTTTCTTTCCTGTGGATTGAGTAAACAAGAAGTGGGAAGAAAGGCAATCTGTGTTTCACCTGAGCTATGGTAGTATCAATATTATGTCTGTTTCCAGGGCACAGACATAAGCTTAGCCATGCAGAGCTGGTTCACAGGTATTGCCCAGGCTAGTTATTTGAGAAAGAATTGATAGTTTGGTCTCAATCTCTTAACCCTGTGTATCACAAATAGATGCGCCTGGAAAGCAGAAAGGAAGCAGTGCTGTTCTTCACATCAGAAATTGAGGACAACCCAGGGAGTTCCCATGGTTTTTGTTAGCCGTTAACACAGCAACCAAGCCTGAAAGTCAGAAACTTTTCTCTCCTCTATGTTGCCATGTTGGATGAGTCAGGGGAGACCTGCAGAAAGGTCACCATAAAAGAGCTGTGAAATACTTTGATCCACTTTTATGCTATTTGTAGTTGATTTAAAAATGTGTGGTGTCTGGAGAACAGTCTGGTAAGAGGCTGTAAGGTGCTCCTACTCAGGCACATCTCTGCCTTCATCAATATCTATACCATGTAGACTTCCCTTTCCACCTGGAGGTTTCTCTCACAAGCTGAGGGCAATGTACTACAAGCACAGACGCATGCTTGCAGCTCCCCAGCTGTCTGCTGGTGAACCTGCCATGTGTTAGTATCTTTGTGGATACTGTTGGCCAGCTGCTTTGCTGAGGGCTTTTGCAGGAGGCAGCTCACAAAGTGGTGGGAGCACCACCATGACCTCTGTTGCCTCATATGCATAGGGCAGGGTGTGGGCCCTGAGCAGGACTGGGTGCAGTGTGTGCATTCAAAGAGAGGTGCACTGCTGTCCCCTAAAGCAATCCCTGTGCAAGCTTAGTGGGCAGTAGCCATTTTGCACTGCTCTCACTCCAGGGAAGTTGTGTCTCCCACACACCACTTGCATCAGTGGTTAGTGAGATCAAGTCCCACTCCTAAGGGCAGGCCAAATAGCTTGCTGGAGCACAGATCTGTTTCCCAGGCCCTTGACATATTTTGTATTCTCATTTGATGGGATTGCTTTTGCTGCAAAGTGCTCTGAGGTCACCTGATGTTACCCCATCCCTTTCAGACTGGCTTGAAACCTTCCTTCATTCCAGACTCCAGGCAGGGTTGTAACCTCCTGGGCTGATCAGGTGTAATGTGCTGACCTTTGTTGTTCAGGGCAGTAATTAGAGATGGCAGAGGGTGCTAGCAATTGCAGTCTTCTGCATTTTTAAGCAAACTGGAGTCTGCAGTGATAGGAGCCTTCATAAACACAGTGCATTGGAGATTAATCCAATATTTGTAGGTGTTTTGGCATCGATATTTACTGGACAGCTTATTTCACACACACAAAGAAAAGCAGAGCTGTAGATTTGTAACCATTTCTTTGTTTCCCTTATGCTACAGTTACACTATTAGCTTAAATACCAACTGCAAGCAGAACAAATATAAACCAAATTATTATAAACTAAGTACTAAGTCAGCAGACCCAGAAGCATGACACTGCAAAGGAAGCCAAACACTTGTTTAACTTATTCACAGTTCCCAGTGACCACATTTTGTAACAGCTTGCTGCTGGATGCACATAACAAGTATGTGAGGACTGGAATGTCCTAAGATTCATGGTATGATAGGTAGTCTCTAGACCAAGTGAGCACCTTTCCTAAGAACTAGTGGTAACCATGTAGAATTAAATGAAAAATCTCACCATGGGATTTCCCTCTTAGTAAGAAGGGAAAGGTGGGGGTTCTTTTGATCATGATATCTGAGTTACTCTACAGCCACTGAATGGCCATTCACTGTTGGAGCTCCTTTGGTATATACACACCATGGTATGTATGTGTTATACCTCTCTTAAAAATTCTTACCCCTGCTAAGGGATATTTAATATTAAGTTACTGCTTTAAGCTGTAATGTTATCAACTAATATGGAAAGTACCTAGAATAAATAGTGATATTGTAGAGCTCTTTAAGGCAAAAACAGTATTAAATTATTCTTCCAGCTGAATGCATTTCCTTCCCTACAATATTTATTAGGCCCATTCAGTGTTACGAGCTACAACTCTCATGTTGCTGTCCGGGCTTTCCTGCTCAGCACACCTATGGTGTGACATATGTGCTTTAGCCTAAGACACCGAGAAGCTGCTGAGTTAACCTGCCTGTGCACAGTAAACCCAGAGCGTCAGGGGGGTATCAGCCACACTGAGCAGGTGCCATTTGATCCGTGTGTGTCCAGCACAGCTGAGGCATCCAGCACAGCGGGTGCACCCGGCCAGTGTCAGGCCAAGCGTGCCCAGGGCCCCCAGCCAGCGTATCTATAGTAAAGGTTGTTTGCATGAGGATGCCCAGGTTACCCAGGCATTTAGAAATCCTAAGCAGTCAGGTTTCTCCATTCATGGGCAAAATGCTAGAAAAAGAAATAAACAAGACAGGTCTGGCTAAATCCAGAGGCATGTAGCCCTAGAAGCAAATTCCTCTGCAGTCTCAGGTATAAATACTGAATATACTCTGGTGAGGAGTATTCTGTGACTTAAGGAGGAAAGTACTGAAATGCGAGATAATAAGGTTCTATTCTCATTTTGAGTTATCCTTTGTTGAAAGTTTTATTTCTTTGCTGCTTTTCAATTTAGGCACCTCAAAAAAAATGGTCATTTAAAGTGTGGATACTTTTAGATGTTTCGCAGGTGTTTATTGATAGATTATACTTGAACGTGCTTTTCCTGATCATCTTTAATAAGCCTCTTCAGTACATTTTAGAAATCCCTGTGTTCAATGTCTGCAGATGAAGAGCTTCAAAACCTTCCCTGAAAGGCTGAAGAATTCCGTTGTGTGATGTATTCATCAGCGTTATTGAACTCAGTGGGGGGGCATTGTTTGTCCACTAGCAGAAGATCCTCAGACTGATAGGTTGTAAAGTCTTAGCAAATTATACTAGTATCATGATATTAGTACAGTGTAAAGCAGTTTTAAAATACTTGAAATTACAAAGGCTTTGAGAAGTCATTCGGGTCATTGAGTTGCACCCCACCACAACTGCAGATGTTCAGGGATGAACATCTAGTGCAAACACCCAGCCTTCAACCCCCACACATACTGTCAAGAAACTGCAACATAAAACTTGTAGTACATAGGTCAAACCTACAGAACTACATTTGTTGTGAATACCCATATCTCTGAGGTAATAAGTTAATGACAAGAAATAAACAAGCAATACAAAATACTGCAGCATAACAATGTTCAGGCTCATCAGACATTTAAATAGGCCACTGACACATTAGTGCTGGTAGAATGGTTAACACTGCAGAGTGGTCATTTTTTGCAAAACTAGCTGTAGCTTCTGATCAAGCAATATTTGGTAAAGTGAACCAAAGGTTCACTCAAAGGTTCAGTGGTGCTTGGAAATTCAGTTCTGATTACAAAGAAAATAAAGAAAATAGGATCAGAAAGATTTACTTGAAACAGTTGCAAATAAAACATTAAGACACAAAATATAAGTTAGAATATGTTTTAAGATCAAGCACATGAAATAAATTTTGTGAGATATTTCACATAACAGCATTATTTTTAAGGAATAAAGACACTTGTATGACCCAGCAGAGGTTTAGGCTATGTGTATTGTACAGCACTTAAACAGAAACCTGCAGGTACATATCTTTGAAGACTTTGGGATTCATGCAAATGTCTTAAAGATTATTGAACATGAATATTCCTTAGAAGAAGCAAGCACTGAAATCCATATTTTTTTTTTCCTGTGTTGGGGCCAGGCAGTGTCCAGCAGTATGCCAAAAATTCTCTGGTGACCACTTTTTTAGAGGCAAGGTGCTCACATCCCCTTTAAATAACAAGCTATATACAAACATCTGGATGATCTCTGCTCCCATCCCAAGCATATAAGATTTCTTTGGTAAAATCAGCCATTGCTCAGGAAATTTCCAATAGGGAGGTAGTATCCAGTGTAGCAACTAGGAAGAAGCTTGCTCTTCCAAGCACAACCCAGCGCTGCCTGGCAAGTCACAGTCCACACTTCCCAACAGGAGACCTTCTGCAGTGGAGTACATGAACCTGCCCTCGACCCAGGGTCTGATTATTATAATTTTATATATTATAATTACGTATTATATATATTTATTATATATAATAATTATTCTATATATTATTATAATATATAGAATAATTATATGTATTTATTAGAATTACAATTACATTTTCCGAACTGCAATATTAAAACCTTTCATACTGTTCCTTTTGCAAACATATTGAAATGCAGGTGGGAAAGGCAACTATGAAAGAGCACATGTTATTTATAGATCAGATCAAATCTGTTAGCAGCAGAGAATGCCACAAGAGAAACATCAGCCAAGGTTTTGCCCAGACACCTCTGCCAGTTTACCACCCCAGAGAAGAGACCAGGGTAGGGTCCCTTTAAGGTCTGTTGCTGCTGCTTTGCTGCATGCCCTTGTTCCTTGGGAAGACTCCTAGAACCCGATGGGAGATGCAGTGTAAGAGCACAGGCAGGCTGATAATAGTTAATGTTATTGATTTAGGCATGCTCTTTCCATTCAGCAAACTGGCACAAAAGAGGTGCTGGGCGACCAATATGGGGTTTTACTGATGTCATATGACAGCTAGGCTGGATCACTTTGCTACCAGAGATGCTGAAGAAAATTTCCATCTATAACCATCAGTATTTCCTCTATTAAAACCTGTGTGCTGTGCCTATTAGCTGGTTGCGTGTGTTCTCGATAAAAAAGGTCACAGGTTTTGCATCCTGCTCATACATACTCATCAAGGCTCTCACAGGATTTGAGGTTCTTGCTTAACCAAATATTAAATGTAAACCCAGGTTTCACTGGCAAGCTGGATATTTACTCAGCATAGTATAGATTTGGAGGGGTTCAAGATCTTAACAAGGAGACAACAGGCTTGTGCCTTGCCCAGGTTTTGTTCTTGATCAATCACTGGCTTCCCCTTTCACACTCTTCATGCTGCAACTTCTGATGCAGGGATGCTCTGAGGGTGTTCATATATCCACTGCCCTGTATGATAATGGCCTAGCACAGACAGGCTCCTGGCAGCAGCTGCAGGAGCTGCCAGAAAACCTCAAGTATGACTGATGAAAAGCCATCTGCTCTGTGGTGCTCAGAGCTGGTGATTGAAAGCTCTGTGTCAGAGGCAAGACCACATCCTCCTGCTGCTCCTCTGCAGCTTCACTGCTGTGTGAGACACTCCTTTGCCTACCTCAGAGAGGTCAGAGGTAGGAGGTGGGCAGAGAAGGGCAACCCACCATTAAACAGGATCCTGTGAGCAACCTGCCTGGACTGGGTGAAGAGCAAGAAGCTATTGTGGACAGGGCAGCTCACAAGGCAACTTCCTCTGCTTCACACGGTTTATCTGACCTTGTTTGCCCCTGCTCTCAGGACTTTCCACACTGGCAACAATCCTAACGGTCCTGTTGTTTCCCCTCTTTCTTCCCCTGTTGGGAACCAGCATTTCCACCTGCAAGAATGCAAGCAAAATATAGAAGGGGAGGCACTGCCAAGCATGGCAGAATGAAAATACAAAGGACTCCAGAGATTTGTCGTTATGACCAACACATGGGAAGCTACAGCGTTAGCTAGTGAGCTACAAACATATAACTTGACTGCTCCATGAGAAGCAAGTACACCAGGAAGGTCAATCTTGTGCCTTTTACCAGTGTTGCTTCATTGTACCTGAATGGTTCGAGTGGTCATGACATCATCCACCAGGTTGCTTAGCACTTGCCTTTGCTAGAGACAAATGACACCAGTGAGAGGCTCCATTTCTAAGGGTTCTCTCAGTCTGAGGGAAGGCCACAGAATGGGCTGGGAGTGAGATAATACAGAACTGTACTAAACATTTAAAGATGAGCTGACCCTGGTGTGTTTGATCGTATATTTCCTAGTGGATACAACTAACTGGTTTCCGTTTTCCTCTTGGTCCCACAAATTTTTATGCAAGGCATGAAAGCAAAGTAATGCCTCAGAGAGATGGTATTTTACTTGTTTAAATACTGGAAACCTTTCAGCATAACTATTTTTAACACCTGCCTTTGCTTTGGTGCCTTCATATAATATGCTCTATCTTTTTATGAAAAATATTTAATTTTCAATATAGTAAATGGTTTATGTCCACCACAGTTGCTATTTTTCCACTTTGCAAAGCAAAATGATCATCACATTGGTTATTTTAACCTGGCTAAAGTTGCACTTCCACAAAGAGGTTGCTCCAAATCTCTCCTGAAGTACATCTTTGTGGTGTGAGATGGAGGCATTCAGACAGGCCATGTCCACTATAATGAGCACTTGAAAACCTGCCCACTACAAAAGCACCTGTGCTTTAGCTGCAAAGCAAGCTAAATACAAAAATAATTATTGAATAAGTGCTATACAAAACTAATTGTCATAAGGAAAAAAAATGAAGATGATTCATTGCAGTGACTGGTAGACACACTAGCTGTCAATTTCCCACTAGAAAATGGCCTAAGAAGAAATTATTTTTGAAAATAGCATTGGAGAAAAATTTAAAAATTACTAATGAAAAAAGGAAATTAAAGTATTTTGGTTGTGAAAGTCCCGGATTAAAGTACCAGAACTGTTTTTGAAAATGGACCATTCCATCCTAATGCAGATCTCTGCCTGAATTTTCTAAATATTTCTTACCATTACAATGAGCTGAATTAAACCCCTAGGACTTTGAAATCTGAATTTAGGGTCTGATACAGTTGATTGAATTTCCCTAATTAAAGACTTTGCTGAAGTGAAATATCCTGGTAATTTACTTAAATGTGTGGTCTGATGTTTTGATGTGATAGCTATGCACTGCCACAAATACATGCATAAAATCTACAATCTAAAAGAAAACTTTAATTTTATCATGTTTAGCATAACTTTCGTGACTTCCATTAGATCACTTTAACTCATGGTATGTAACGTGCCAAATGATGTGGCAGTGAAGTGATTATATTTTCCCACGAGAAGTACGGAAAGCTATTCTACAAAGCACAGTTTCAAATAATTTAAAATGTCAGGTTTTATGAGATTGGAAAAAATAAAAAAGAAAAAAAAAAAAAGAAGGAAAGACCAGTATAAATTATTATTTTGCAATTTATAGGATTTAAGATTTCTTGATGCCCTAAGAGACAACATGGTCAGAATAGACTGTAGTTAGTCTTTTAAATCCATAAGCAGGAACTAAAATAAGTAACTGGATTTTTTTTCTCAAAAACTGAAGATCCATCTGTTCCCACTGAAACCTATTTGTGGTCAGGTACAAGATGAGGGTTTCCTGCTTTGCCATGCTGGGCTGCTACTACTGCATGTGGGGGACTATTTGGCTTTAAAATGAATCTGTTGATAGCGAAATCAAATTAATAGATTTACAAAAATGTAATTGTGATCACGTTTGAACAGACATAAATAAATTGTCCATTTTTACTTAAAGGAGGCTGGTTTTTCGAGAATGGGACAAGTTTGGTTTGAATACTCTCTTAGATCTGATTCGTGTACAAGTCTATCAGAACACTGTGTAATTTATTCTTCTAAAAAGCACAGATATCACTTCCCAGTCCTGGTGTCACATGGTGTCTCTAATTAATTAGAAATGCAAAGGCGTCTCTCTAATTAATTAGGAATGCACAGGCAGGTTCAGGAAGGTTGCAGCGGGGAAGATGCCCATAGGCAGGCACATTTCCCTGCATGCTCAAAGCAGATCTCTGGACTGGATTTCTCCAGGCGCTGATGGGGAGTGCCATGGATGTTTGGCTGCAGGATCCTGCACTCATGTGCTGCTGGCTCTTCTGCTGGCTCTTCTCTGTGCCCAGGGAACAGAGACTGTGCTTTGGGATAGGAAGGTCAAACCTATCAGAGATTTCAGAGAGCATCAGTGAGGTGAGAATTTCAGTTTGCATTACAGAGGGATGTTCCAAACCTAAGAGGTTGGGTCAAAATTATGATCTAACTGTGCCCAGAATGTTCAGAAAGCAAGCAAACACCTTGCAAACAACAAGCAGTAAATGCAAATATTCTTGTTGATTATTTTTTGTTTTGTTGTGGTTTGGTTTTTAAATTAGTGTTTTAAAAGAGTCTCACTTCTTTTTTGTTTGACTCCTGGAGTTCTGTGCATCTGGCGTTCACTGGTTCTGCCTCCAGCCTGATCACTTCGCTAGACTCACATTTGTATCAGTCTTGTGACATTTCATTTTTTCCTTCTTTGTTTTTTTATTCATTCTTCTGGTCATGTGACAAATTCCTCACGGATCAAGAGCCCTGGTTCAGTTGCACCTAGGTGACAGAGAAGGCGACCAGAGGCAGACAGGTGCATGTACAGTCATCAATACCAACACTCTTGTTTCTCTGGCCTTGTTCCTGCCAGGGTGGTCAAGTCCTTGGCAGGGTAATGAAAGAGGGAGGATGGAAAGGAGCTGCAGGAGAGTGAGCTGAGCAGAGCAGGATACACCTGGTGGATGCAGTTCCCACAGGCACTGCTGCCTGCCCCAGACTCCTGCTGGATGGGTGCTAGGCAGAGGTGATGCAAAAACATCTGCACACACCCACACACAGACTGCCTCCAAGAAGCTTCCTCAGCAAGTAGGACTGTCAGGAAACAGCTTTGAGAAATGTGACTTAAACCCAAACAAAACCTCATGACTTCACACCAGTCTTGTGGGTGATCATGGCACCATAGTGTAAGTGCTGGGGCTCAGCCCATCACACCAACCTACTGGGGTCTGTAAGCCTTTCTTCCACACTGTGAACAACACACACAGAGGCCATGTTCCCTGAGGAAGCATTTTACCTGTCCACAGCGTATGTTCCTCTCCTTTGGGAAACACCTGCTTTGAGGTACATCACACATGTAAGACAACCTTTGCAAACCTACATTGAGCACATGTTGTTTTGGGCTATCCTATCTTGTCCTGTCCCATCCGGTCCTGTCCTAGGTGGCTTTCAGTTTTTAAACTGTAATTCCTTCACACCCTTTAGCCTGGGACCAGGGACTACTGCTCAGAGATCTTTACTGCTTTAATTCCATAGTATCCAAGAATTTTCTGCTGGCACATTGCACAACATGACAGACATCTGTCATGTGTTTGTTCTCTCAGCTTTTCCACCAGAAGGCAAGTGTTGTCAGTAAACTAGTTTGTTTTGAAAAAACACGTGTGTGTGTGTGTGTGTGTGTGTGTGTATAATTAGTCGTATTTATGAATGTGTATGTGTAAATGAAACACACATAGACACACATGCAAAATGGTGTGAAATCCAGGGGTGTGAAATCCCCACAGAAAGTTCTGTCTGCTGCATAGTCAAGTCAGCACAGTCCATGTAGTATGAGAGAAGCAGCAATGCTGTGTGATTATGAATATTTTCTAAACAACATTGCAGACAGAAGGATAACAAAGTACCCCTCAATGAAGTGGCTTTATTCACCTTACAAACCATCATTCGATGCAGAAGCAGCCCCTCTGGGTGTGCTGGTGTTCCCTGGCCATGAGGCCCAGCTCAGCATCCCCGTTGCCCCAGCAGCACTTACGACAGTGCAGAGACCAAACAAGTGCTCAGCATGTCTGTGGTGCAGAGAGGTCTCGGCATCCCTGGAGCACATCTACCAAGTGCCCATCAGGATGAGAACATCCTGCTGTCAGTCTTCTCCACCTTCCCTTCTGTCTGTTAGCCTTTTACAGAGTTTAGTCCTTGGTCAGTGGTTATTGCTTATTCATGTATGATGTCTGGTGGTAGCTTCCTTTCCTTAGCACTTACCTCCAATGCCTTGTTTCAATCCTTCACGCCTGGTGTCAGTGCTGGTGTTTCCACTTGATTGCTCCAGGTCCTATTTCAGCAGTTTTTCACAACATTTTATTTAAGGCTCTAAAGCTTCACACCCATATTTACTGGACACCCCACTGTGTGGTGACTGGCACCTTGGCACGGTGCTAAGACAAGTCTCCCTTCACTCCTGCTTGTCAGGCTTTCCTCCAGACCCCTATGACCCACTCCTCGTGACTGTTTGTAGTCACACCGATGATTCTGATTCATTCACCAGAAGGAAATTAGTTGATTGTGGGGATTGGAGCTGTTCCTAAGACAGTGCTAAATTATGGATTCAAACTTGGGGTACCTTGGCAGTGCATTTGGAAGCTACCAAAAGAACATTGCTGCATTGTTCATAACTAGTTTGGGGATCCACAGGCAGAGGGGAGTGTCACTTAGAGAAATTTGCAAGGTCTCACTGAGTAGCCCAGTACTGCAGCTGCCATTGTGTTGATGTGGTGTACCCATATGCCCATAACAGCAAATGTAGTTCAGGTGGGCAGACACTGAGCAGGATCAAGAGGCCCAGCACATTTTCTCAAGGGGAGCTCTGTGCCCACTGTTCCCACCAGTTTCCAATATCAGCCACACGCCTTTTGTTTTCTCGAGTGATGTAATCTCCAAATACTGATGGTCACTGCAGGAGTCCTATTGGTAGATTTGGATGTCTGCATGGAATACTTTCCAATTCCCTGGGCTGAAGGGAAAGTCCATCCTGGAGACAGAAAATTTAAATTCTTTTGGCATTCCTCCCAGTGAGTCTCCCGATTATATCTTGGTTCTTCAGTAGGGGATGAGCTGAGCAGGGATCCCCAGCTCCATTAGACACAGCTTGGCACAGTTCTTGCACAGTTTGTGTTGGAGTCTTATTGAGATTAGCAGTATCAGTCATTCTGCCAATTACCCCATTTTCTGGGTGCAGCTGGTCCATGTGTGTAGGTAGGACTTTTCTACTTGGATACACTGTTGACTTGATTACTTGATCTACTTTTTGCCCTACTGCTCCCAACTTCTGCAGAGTTGACAGCCCATGTCTGCATCAGCAGCATTGCATGGGGCTCCTCTGTCGTTGTTTCCTTGGCCTGAAATATAACAGGCCACTCACAGCACAGAAGGCTCTCAGTGTCATTACCTTCCTTAGTGCAGCTGGGGTAGTGTTCACACATGAACCAGAGGAAGCATCTCAGTGTGAGCTTTTAGCAGGGACTCAGTCCAGCACATGGGCCTGTCCTCCTCTTATCTACTACCCTCCAATGTGCAGAACAATGCTTGAACCCTATAGTTGTCTGATTAGTATTTAGCCATAGTATACTCCTGCATGTAGCACTCTTTTAGTGTAGATGGTATTTTTGCACCTCAATTGCAAGCAGTTTAAAAGTGATGTGCCCAGCTGGATTGTTATCTCTTCAGGGAATCCACAGTTTTGTTTCTTCCTTCTTAGGTGAGGAACACTTGTACCTCTCACTGCACTGACAGTGTACAAGGTTTGAGACAAGTATAAGGCTGAAGGCTGCGAACAAGAATCTCCACATATAGGTTAGCTTTCCCTGCAACAGTCTCCTGTCCCCTTCCTGGTGGGTGATCATTGCATTAATTTTGTTAAGCCCTCATATGCTTCCCCAACATTTGTGTTTCACTCTCCATAGCCAAGGTCTCATTGCATCATACTGTTGGTACAAAGGTTGGGCTAGGAAAACATGACAGAGGACTGGGCTGTTGTAGTCATAGTAGTATGAGAGGTGAAGTTGAAGGTGAGAGGGGGGAGTTGAAGGTGAGAGTGGAGAATGGCACTTCATCCCCTCAGGGCTACATCCTTCCCGTATTGGGTTATAGACTAAGAAACCTAGTTTCTGTGTAAGAAATCTAGAAACTACTCAGTCCCGAGCAACAAATGCCTTCTGCCAACTGCTCTCCCTCTGTATCTGTGTCAGGGCCAAATTTGTGCTTCAGCTGTGGGGGTTATGCAAGCTCCATGTGGGTCATCTTTTTTGACTGAGTCTAGAAACTTGTCTACCCCTTCTTGCTTTAAGGGAACATAGCCCACCTATTGCCTGTACCTGGTTCTTGCTCAGTAGGGCAATACTCACAGAGTGTAGGCAGACCAGCCTGTTCTGCAACAGAGCTGGGTGGTATATCCAAGGGACACTTCCATCCAAGCAAACCCCTCCAGTAAGCAGGGCTCACAGTGGGTGTTTTGGTATTTCCTGCTACAGGAACAGAGGTGTGCAAGAATGGTGTAGTCACCACTGATATCACAGGAATATGGGAATGGATGCAGGGTCCTGCCTTGATCAGGTTCCATACAGCTATATAGACAGCAGCCATCCCTCCTTCCTCTTTGGACAGTCACTGATGTGTGACATTGTTGTCTTTAGAATGGATATCTGTAAAAAAAAGTGCAATTCACTTTTCCCAGTTCCAAACCCTACAGCTTATAGCATTGCCCTTCCCTTGTGTCACCCTCATTACATGAAGGTACAAGATTTCCAGGCTTCATTACTCTTTCACCAGTCTAAACTATTTTGCTGGATCCATCCATCATAAGACCATACACTTCTGTTCCATCACTGTTTTGTCTTGGAAGGAGGCCTCTAGGATGTGGCCACTTCAGGCAGCAGTCCATGTTCTTCCTTGCATGCAGATGCACTCTGTTTCAGCTGGGTTTTTGCACTAACAGAGTTAGGATTCTGCTGCCCACCATCTCCTCTCTATTTGGTGCTTCTACTGAGAACAGAAAGGTGCAGCTTTGCTAGGCAGTGTGAGGCAGCCTCATGTCTTCCTCTCTCCTGTTAACAGAGTCCATGCCACCACATGTAAGCTCGGTATATGTGCTGCCATCGGGACTTCAGTGTTGCAGTGCTCATTAGGGAAATGTGGTGCTGAGTCTTTGCCTAGGGGGTTGTTCCTACCTCAGCACCTGACTGGGTGGGAGCTTTTGTGGAGGTACCAACCCCTGGCCAGGTGCACTGTATTGGATGTTGCCTCTCCCAACGTTTACAGTTCCTGCAATATTTGTAGGAATATTGGAGTTGGACTTCCCACATGTGCAGGGCTGGGGTGACACTGGTCCCTTATGTGTTGGGTTTTTAGGAGTTAGGTATGAAAACAAGCATTTTCTTAGGACTTACTGAAAAGGAAGAAGTCTTAATTTTTGGCACAATGAATAAGAAAGAAAAATTCTCAATATTGCAATATAGTTTTTGTATTCAGGGGACAGTCACTAATAATGCAGCAGAAGGGCACCTACACACAGGGTCTTGACAGCCTGACCGTCCATTAGTTCTCTGTATTCACTAAAGCAGATAATTTTGAGGGATTTAGTTAGTCCATTAGAAGTTTAAGGATCTCAAAATGCAATTTTTTTTTCCAAATCAGTATGAAATTATGAAATTTAGGACCATTTCAAAATGCATTTAATTTCACCCTCCTTGAAGAGGCTCATCCTGTTGGTATCAAAACATTTAATTGACTTCATCATATAATTTACTTGAATAACTTACCACTGCTAGAGTATGTATCAGGTGATAAATTAAATAAATTTAAAATTAGATTTTCATTAAAATAAAATGCATTCACAATATTTATCTTGAAAATTTATGTAATACTCATATTCTGACCTGTCTCTACTCATTCTAAGCACCTTATGATACAAAATACGTACATGAGAAAATTTTCAAAAGGTCTGAAAATAATTATCCCCTAGAAGCAGTAAAAACCCAGGTGTTCAGCCAGGAATAATATCTCAGGCTGGTACCCCAGGAAATTCCTTCTTCTGCCATGCCCAAAAAACTTACTGATAGGTGGCTTTGACAATACTAACTGCTGTTGGTGTGAGAAGAAAACAATTAACAACTAAAATCACAAAACTGCTTTAAAGAAACCTCTTCTTATTGCTGCTTTGCTGGGAAGAGTCTGTATAGTCTCTCTACAGTGGCTTCATGCACCTATTAACTAATATTTGTACCATGACATGCTTTTCCCTTCCCTCTGTTTCCACAGGGCTCATTCAATATTGAGAGATGTGCTGAAGTGCTATCAAGCACCAGCAGACACCTACAGAGATACATACATATCTCATTTATTTTCACCCAAATGAGCTTCCATGATGGCCTAAACCATTCTAAATTCTCCTTGATCTCTGAGGGTCCTGGGCATGTGGTCTGAAGGGATGGGCATAAAAGCTTGCGTGTGTGTAATATTTTTGAGCCATGAGTGGACAAACTTCATGATAACTGCTGTGTGATAAAGCTTTTTCTTTTTTTCCCGAACAGCTAATATGCCAGAGGATTATCCAGATCAGTTTGATGAGGTAGTGGACTTTATTCAAGCCACTATTAAAAGACTGAGGAGGTCACCAGATAAACAGACTCCGATTTTTTCTAGGCGGGAAAGAAACCGTCAAAATGCAGCCACAAACATAGAGAATTCCAGCAAAAAGGGAAGGAGGAATCAAAAGGGCAAAAATCGAGGATGTGTCTTAACAGAAATACATTTAAATGTGACCGACTTGGATTTGGGATATGAAACCAAAGAAGAGCTAATTTTCCGGTATTGCAGTGGATCTTGTGATGCAGCTGAGACCACATATGACAAAATTTTAAAAAACTTAACCAAAAAGAAAAAACTGGTCACTGACAAAGTGAGGCAAGCCTGTTGCAGACCCACAGCCTTTGATGATGACCTGTCCTTTTTGGATGATAACCTGGTTTACCACATACTGAAAAAACATTCCGCAAAAAGGTGTGGATGCGTCTGACAGCGGCATACCAGAGACGGCACTAGTTTTCCATTCCTGCTACGCTGCAAAGAGAGGGACCAAGGTTCCCAGGGAAGTGTCTGCTCAGAGTGGAGGAGAAAGGACCAAGAACTCAGAATGAGGAGCCAGGAGAGCCTGGGGATAAGGAGGCATGCAGCAGAGTCAAAGGATGGAGACTTTTGACGTCCTATGGGGATTTAGATAAATGCTCAGGTGGAGATGCCGATGGATGGATGATGTGCACGCTACCTTTCCTGTTTGACTCAGTCCACCATCAGTGAGACTCAATCCATGAGGAACGTGCTTAAAAACACAACCCTGCCATACCACGCTGTGTTGTAGTTATGCCATGATATACCAGTTATACCAAGAAGCTTAGCTAAGAAGTAGCTTAGGAGTACCTTACTAATCCCCTGTGCCCTCAGCTCTACTGAAAGACACATTGTGCTACTGCTCATCGGAGGGTAGTTCCTGAGTGCTTAGGACAACTCCTAAGCTATAATAAAATAACCCTTGTAAGTAAGATGATATTGGGCAAATATCAAAATGACCAATCTCGAGTTCTCATGAAGCAAAACAGTTCCACTTACTGGCTAAGTTTGGTTATTTCCATCTCTTGTTTCTCCAAAATGAGTGCAGGATTTCATTTCTTCTGCTACCCGTGAAAACAAGTTGAGTTTTTAAGCACTTCTTCCTAGTATAGTAAGAGAAACAACAAGCCCGGCCTACACAAATGCGTTTCTTTAGGTTTACAAAGGACTAACATCACTTGCATAACTACATTTCTGTTTGGTCATTATGATTGAGAGAGACTACTTGATGCAATGCATCCCTTCAGAGACATAAGTATACAGAAGATATTTATTGAGATTAAGTTATTGTTATTTATTGCAGTTCAGTAATGAGTCTCCTTATTTATTAAAGTGTCTTTCAAAGGTGCCAAAGTAGATGGCGCTTGGGGATATAGAGAGACAAAGACGTTGGGAACAACGGTCCATGCTTTTGATTGAAAGTGTTAACTTGAATGCAAAAAATCACTTACTTTACCTTTTTTTCTTTGAAACAAAATCTTGATTATGTTCACAAAAGGTAGTGCTGAAGCCTGCAGCCCTTATTCCTGTTCACTAAGCCTTTTTAAAATTACTGCAGTCAGACGTGCAGGAGCAGCAACGGCTCTGGATGAGTGAGGGTCGCAGGACTTGGGTCAACATTAGCAATTTGTTAGAAAAACTAATTTTAGTCATATTTTAAATGTAGCCACATTTTTTTCTCACAGTTTATGCCAACTGACCTCATATAACTATTGACAAATGGAAAATAATCACATTTAGCCTTATAATTTCTTGTTATATTTATTTAAGCTTTTCCTTCCATATTTCCGTATAGAAGAGGCTAAATCCCTCTTACTAGTTAGCCCTGGATTTAATATAGCCTGCAAGTAAACAGTTGTGTTAAATAACCAGAGTGTTTTGTATAATTTCTGAAACCTTACAGGACTGTATCCACGCAGCAGAATAGTCCGAGTTTCCTTAGGAGGAGGGAGGTTGTACAGCAAAGGTGTTCATACGTGACCGCTAACACAAGCTCTCATTCTGGAGACATTTTTCCCAAAGGAGCAGGAGTACAGGTCACTAGACATACCTGACAACCAGTGAAGCATCAACTCCCACAAAAGCAACATGAAAAAAATCCCTACTGAAAACGGTGGTCCAACCTTTTATCTCATGCATGTAATGGCTCTCCATACTCATTTTGCCCTGGGCCCCTCAGGGCATCACTGAAGAAGGGTCTAGAGGTCAAAAAAAGTCCAGAACAGGCATAGAAAGATGTACCAGGAGTATGGCATGTAATCCACCCCCGCTTCTGCCGCTTTCCTCGGCGGATGGAGAACAGCCGCGGAGAACCGCCCGCAAGGTCTGTTCTCACACTGCCACGGGGACACCATGCCCTCCACGCTGTGCAGGGTGGTGATGCCACCACATTGGCAGGATGTGGGCACCAAACGCCTGCCAGGCAGAGGGTCAGCTGCTCTGCTGGGAGGTTGGCTGGTAGCAGTGCTCAGAGCTGTGCTTTCCCTTGCCACAGTTGCTGACAACTTGCCTCAAAGCATTTTCTGTGCAGCTTGAAGGGGCTGCAACCAAAGCAAATCTCTATGTTCAAAATACAAAAGGGTAAAGTTTGTGATTTTTTTTTTAGTGTTTTTTTGGGTTTTGGTGTTTTTTTTTTTGTTTTTTTTTTAGTTTTTAGACCTTACTGAAGACAGGAGTGTGCTTCTCTGGATTTTTTTACTTCACCTGCAATTATGTCTCAGTCATTTTTGTTAATCAACCAAAGTTCTCTACAGACTTTATTTTTGTACAATATTCATTTTATAACTTTTTACAAAATAAAATTCATTTCTATTGTTACCTGGTTGTTGCTTGTGCTTCCCCATTGTTCCACTTCCAAGTTACAGTGCTGCCTGTTTTTCCAACGTGCATGAGGCAATGCTGAGGAGCCAGCAGATCCTCTATGAAATGGAGCCTTCCTCTCCTATCTCACCAGCATGTTTAATGTGGATCAGAGGTGTCTGTACCTTCTTAGTGAAACATAAATGAGCCACTGCAATAACTGACTCAAAAATGCATGATGAGCAGTGACAGTGGCAGACTTGAAGCCTGGGACTACCCAACCTGTCCCTTGTGCCTAAGGGGCTGCAGTGTCTTTGTGGTGGCCTTGGCTATGCATGGCCACAATTCCTGCACTCCGAAGAGATTGCATTTTGCTTTGCTAATCCAGGTGTTAAATCAATTGGGCTAAATTCCATTCACTTTGGCAGTTCTTTTTCCTTCACCTTTAAACTGGAAAACAAAACTTGAGGAATTTTCTTTTCCACCACCATCACAGAACAGATGAGGACAGGTTTTGTGGCTGTGGGCAGCAACATTTTCTCAACTGTTTTGTGTTAAATGTTGCAGTTCCCATCACAGAGCCCATAAACACACACTGACTTACAGGTTTCAACACCGCACTCTGTACTTCTCAGACTGCTACAGAGAGGAAGAGGGAGCATCTAAGCAGCGAGCCAGAGAGCAAGAGATCAAACACTCTTAATGTACAGCATATGGATGCCTTGGTTTCATTTGTGCTGACGGGGACCAAACACGCAGCTCTATCCCAGCTGCTGGAACGCACAGCAAAGCGCACAAGCCCTGCTTTTGAAGCACATGGTACTGAAGGCCTTCCCCCTCACATGTCACTGTCTCCACTTCTCGTAGCATAAGCCCATCCATCACATGCAAAAGCTAGACACACTAAGTGTTTGGCATGGAAATGACCTGAAGTTCCACATTCGGAGGAGATGATGCACTTTCCCAGGAGCTGGAGGAATTGTCTACATAAAACACAGCTGTGAGGTGCTCTGAAGTTTAATCTCTGATCTTACAGCCCTTCTGCCTGCTACTACATGCATAGGAAAGCAAAAGGTCAATGGAGATATCTCGCTTGGTCTTATCAGATGCTTTGAGTGGGCCATGAACCAGCTGGCAAGAGCAGTGTTGCTTGCATGGAGCTATTTCACCCTTCATCCCCAACCATTCTGGTGAGGACAATATTGGAGAGAGCAGATGAGGCTCTGCTATTGTAACTCCAGGCTCACCACTGCTGGTCTGGCACCTTCAGGCTCTTTTTCTGGATAAAGTGAGGTTTGCAGCAGTTTTCTGGCACACTGCATGTCTTAAAGCAGCTTGAAACCTTCAGCTGGCAGGTTGTGTAAAAGATTTCAAAAAGGACTTAGCCTTTCTTTTGTTACTAGGTAGTGCCAGTACTGGGATAGACATTATGTTGCTTCTTGAGTAGCAGGGACAGCACTACCCTGGGTCCCTTCTGGAAGGATAAGACATGTCCCAAGACAGATAATTTTTTTACAGGGGAGAAGCTGAACCAAACACTGTAACTATTTACACTTAGTCAATATTAAAATCAGGATGTTAGAAGCCTTATTACTCAACATCTTGATACATATTTTTTATTTCATTTTTAATTCTGTGTTGTATTTTGCTGGATCAGTTGACACTGTGCTGCCAGACAAGAATGGCTGGTTAGAGACGTGGGACAAAGTAAGAATGTCTAAGGAAAAAGCAGGTATTCTGCAGAGAGGGTATATTTAGGAATGCAACTCAGAAGTCTTTTCCTCAGTGAGTCCCCTCCAGCAGAAGGGATTACAGCCATGTGCATCCCACAGGGAGAACATCAGGAGAGAAACTGTCATAACAGCAGGTCCTTCTGCCATCTCTCCATCCCACAGCAGCCTGGTGCTGCTGGTCTCAGTACAAAGAGGATGAAGTAGGTAAAACTGTGTCTGATTTTGGGTTGTTTCACCTCTGCCCACAGAAGGGGAGAAAAGACAAAGACAGCCAGTGCCTCAGTCTGGAGCAGCACAGGAGGAAACCAGAAGCAACCACGCTCTTTGCAATCTGGATGGCTAACTAAAAATACAGAGGAAAATATCAGGATGAAGAAAACAAATGGAACTGACACATTGTATAAATAGGTCTTCAAATGTCATGCATGGCTGGAACAAAGATGTTTTGTTCCAGAGCAAGAGACAGCTTCAAATGGCTCAGTAATACACATTGAGAAGTTTGCTTATTTGGAACAGAACTCTTCTAATGAAAAGGTTAATTGTGTTGCAATGGAAAAGAAAAAAGGCAAAGCAGAGGCCAGGCTTGCACTCCTCACCCTAACAAAATTTCCCACTGGCTCAAAGTGAAGATTTTCTATCACAAACATCACAGGACTGAACTACTAACATTCCAATAAATTATACAGTAGGTATATTCATGGGTCAGTAAGAATAGCTAAATAAACCATATATTCCATCAGTATTAATCCTGCTGGCTTTCAGACAAGTTGCAGCAGCAGCCAGTGAGGGAAATATGGTGCTCAGCTCAGCCTGATGCAGGGAATTTTCCTTTGTCAGGCACCAAGGACCAGTACTCGAGGTCAACACCAAAACATCTTCACTTGCCATTGGCTTTTTCACTTTGAAACTACAGAATTTTATTCACTTTTCCCCAAAATGTTCACTCACAAGTGAAGTGAAGAAGTGGCAAATAACAATGTGCTTTTGAAGGCTGCAAAGGCCTGCTGAAATTACCCAAAGAGCTGATATTTTGTCTGCAACTTCTCCAGCTTTTTGACAGCAATCTGAGCTCTACCACATGTGTTGGTTTCCTCCTGCTGCCCCAAACCTTTAATTTTCTGTCTGCTGGCACACCGAATGAGGAAAGCTTCCTTCTCTGTCACCCCACAAATGATGCAAATATCAGTCCCTGGTCCAGAGTTGCTCATCTTATCCCCAGGTGGTCCTTGCAAGTCTAAAGCCACCGACATCTCACCAACACTACTCCATTGTCTGTTGTGGAATTACTGCAGTTTCATAGGCGTGTAAATAAGTATAACAAAGCTGGTTACTTCTTAGCAATATTCACATACAATTAGAATGACTGTGTCCTTGTACAATGACCCTAGCCTTTCTATTTCTGTTTCATAGAGTCATAAAATGGTTTGGGTTGGAAGGGACCTTACAGGTGGTCTTATTTCAACCCTTCTGCCATGGGAAAGGACACCTCCCACTAGACCACATCGCTCCGAGTCCCATCTAACCTGTGCTTGAACACTTACAGGGATGGGACATCCCCAGCTTCTACGGGGAACCTGTTCCAGTGCCTCACACCTCTTGCAGTTAAGAATTTCTTCCCAATATCCAGCCTAAGTGTACCATTTTTCATTCCTTTCATTTCCTATCACTACATGCAACTGTAAAAAGTCTTTCTCCAGCTTTCCTGTAAGCTTTTAGGTACCGTTTAGGCACAGGAAGACTGCTCTAAGGTTTCCCTGGAGCCTTCTCTTCTCCAGACTGAACAACCCCAATGCTCTCAGCCTGTCCTCAAAGGAGAGGTGCTCCAGCACCCTTGTCATCTTCATGTGTTCTGGGATTTCCAGAGCTTTAACACATTTCACTGTGCTCTGATCATGTTGCTGATTCCTCATTTTTTTCCCACAGTCACTCACTCACAGCATTCTCTTCCTGGACTGTCTCATGACTTGTACATTTATCTCTGGCTTCACACATGCTGTAAACATGTCCTATAATTGTTATTTCAAGTAAATATCATTCCCCTCTGAGATCCAAGCAGGGGTCAACAGGCACTTATTTTTAGCATTCAGTATTATCTCTTACAGAAGTTTCAATCTGAAGATGAAATATTTTCTTTAAAAAACTCCCAGCTTAGACATCAGTTTTGAGTAACTCTGTATTTTGAAAGATAAAGAGACTCCTTTTCCTTTTTTCCCACAGGACTAGGCAGGTTTTCTGGGGGTGAAATTGGCTCTACAGTCAGGGCAGGATGAAGGTCTCTCAGTACCCCACCTCTCACAGTGGGCCTCAGCTGGGAAAGGCAGAAGTAGAATAAAAAAGCAAACTGGGAGTGGTATTTTCCCTGAAAACCCCATCCCAGATCCAACAATTTGCAGTTCAGAACATTCTGAGCCATACATTTTATTGGTATGGCCTTTGGCAAGTCTGTCTTGCTGAGAAGGTACTCAACATCCTCCTTTGTGAATTAGAGCTCCCCTGCACTGTGGGGCAATGTAATTCTCTGAAATGCAAGCAAGACCTTCTCTGCTGCCACTGAAACTCCATTTCACCCGTTGCCTAGTCATTCCTGTGTCCCAATGAATCGCCAGGTCTCCTCCATCTTTGTAGTCCACGTGGATCTGTCCAGTCTGAGGAACCCTCATATCTCTCACCACTCATGTCTTTTGTCTCTCTTCCATCTGGACCACAGAGAATAAGATGCTCCCATTAGCATGCTGGATAGGAGCAAACTCTGGATTTCCACAGAGGCACATCAATATTTTCTTCTGTCTTTTCTGTTCTGTTTCCAAGAATTCCTTACAGGTGCTGGGTGGGGAACTCATTAGAAACATGACTCCAGAGGCAACAGATTGCGTCATTTTGGGAATCCCCTTTATTTAACACAGAACGTTTTGCCGACTATCAGGTCTGAACCTGACTAACTCCAATTGTGTTGGTCTAAACAAGGTATCATATGGCAGCCAAAATAAGATTTCTTTACGGAGGTGAAACCTTTGTGTGCAGCGATCAAGTGCTGCTACGTACAAGGGGTTCAAGGAGAAGCCAAAACATGGTGCATGCCACCTACTGCCAAACTGAGATGATCAATAGAAAAGGGTTTCTGTCAGGCCAGGAAACAAGAGGGTAAATGCAAAAACATACCCAAAAGGGAAAGTTTCTGTGGCTCTCACATGGAGAGGGTGCCTACCACAAGGAAAAAGTGAAGCCAGTCCAAGGGGCCATTTGGGAGGAGCTGAAGAAAGCCCTGCAGCAAATTTTTTTGGTGTTTATCTAGGACATCAAATTCTGCTTACAGCAAATGTTTTCCTGTCAAGGATATCTGGTTTCATTTCAGCTACAAATGTGAATCTCATTTAAAAATGCAGAGCAAGTCAGCGATAATGAGACATTTTTGCAAGTACAGAAACCTCCCTTTCTGATTCTGACATCTGATGAACAAAACTTGGAATACTTAAAAAAGTTCCCCAAAACCTTGGAGTTTTTTCAGCTAATCTAATAAAAAATGCTTGGTAACACCTTAGGCTGATTTCTAAGTGTCAATAACAGCTGACTATTATAGGACAATGAGGGTAAATCTCAGTAGTAGACTGTGGGTTTTATTTAACTGTGAATGATTGTATATTATGTGCTAGTAGGAACCAGTGAAGCACCTCTGCATCATATCATCTCTTTGGGATAGCTGCTCTGGGAAGATTGTTTTTAATGCCTTTAAATCTTTGTTCTTTTAGAATAGACATGATATTGGACATATTTAATGTAAAATAATCTAATAGATTTTTCTTACATGACACCAGTGACATCACATGACATTGCCCTACCTAACATGTCTTTTTGCAGAAGGTAAAATATTGCACAGCCTAAAATTTTTTGCCATAATCTGAAGGATAAATGAAAAACATGAGTGTCCACAGTCAAGGCCACAACACTGTTATTTTACTTAGGACAATAAACTTCATTAAAAGTTTCATGTATTGGTTTAACCTGTCTTGTGATAAACCATCAATTTCCCCCATCTTGTTTGATAACTACAAACTCAGAAGTGTACTCTAAAATTACACTGTGTGAGGATTTTTAAAAAGTTATGATAAAGCCTTGCTTTAAAAAGAAGGTAATCCTACATGGAGTTGGTCATGTTTATGCACCTCTTCCTATGTCATAACTCAGTAAATAAGACAGCCACTAAATGTATAGTTTTATGACTGAGTCTGCTCTCTGACGCTCATTAAATCGTGTTTTATTGTCAGCTCTTCTCAGACTGTCAAGTGTTGTTTCTTATATGCTTTCTGTAACACACATTGCCCTAGTCCAACTCATCATTTAGTACTATTGACTTTTCTTTAGCCTGTTGATGACATTTATAGCTCTTTTTTCCCCCAAGAAATAGCATATTTTTAAAACACAGCCCCTTTTTCACTTTTTAGTGCTTTGGCTCAATAATTTCCCACAGACTAGAAATGGTCCAGCTGATGTCTTGATCTTTATATCCATCTCCATCCAAGAAACATAAGCAGCAGTCAAAACTCAGTGTGGTGATTCTGCCTTTCTTCAGGAGGCCCCATGGAAAATGCCTCTCCCGGTCTGCTCAGTAACACAGACTGAGCAGCACCAACTCAGCAGCACAAACTGCGCGTGCTGTGGTCCATGGCACCGGCCTCTGCCACCCTCCCTGAGCACAGACACTGTAACCATGGGCAACGAGGCCAAGGCAATGCACAAATACAAACATTTATCCACATGCACACCCAACAGAACACTACCAGGAACCCTGCAAACTGGTGCTGTGTAAATGCGTGGTGGCCTGCACCATGCACAGGATTTACTGACGTTATGGGGGCTGCATCTATACAAAGTCTAGAACAGAACAGAAGAGTATTTGCTGTTGGAAGGGACATAGAACGATCACGCAGCCCAACTGCCTGACCACTTCAGGGCAGACAAAGTTAAAGCAAGTCCTCTGGGTCACATCCAAGGAATAACACACAAGGATCAATGGGAGTGATGCTGCTTTGGTGGTCACCAGACTCATTTAGACCTACAGGGTTTTACACAGATAACTGTTCAGCAAGAGGAAATAAGCAAATACTCTGCTTCTTGGACTTTTATGCGTTTCCACATATAAATATTTTAAGAAGAACAGTAAAGATTGGCTGTTTTTCCTATGCTTTTTCAAACTCAGCAGTTTGTTTCTCCATCAGAAGTCAGCTCAGCAAAACGGAAACCTTTTGTGATAACTCATCCGTTCAGCCAATGCTTCCTATGGCAAGCAATAAAGAGTGCTCAGCTCACCTCTCCCATGGATCTCTCTCACCACGTCAGGCTATACAACAAAGTGCTCTGGCATTGCAGGGATGAAACATCCCACCAGGTTTTGAAATAAATCTTTAGCTACCCACTCCTGGCACTTCATTTGCAATACTGATCTGCAAGTATGTTGTGTCCATGCTGACTAGTCCTGTGACCAGCCAGCTGACAGGATGATAACCAGGGCATACACACACAATTTCTGGGACATGGTGAAACTAAAAACAAAGTCAAAAAAAGCTACTCCCTTCTGATAACTGACCACTACAGGAACCTCCTGATGAAGACGATGGAAGACAGCAGCAATTCTCACATCATCACTTTAAGAGGAAAAAAATCACTGGGAAATATAGTCCTAAGGCTCCATTGTTGCACAACTTTAGTCTCATCACCCATGTACTTTCTAAGTGTTCCCCAAAGGCTCTTGCTCTAGGCTGCCTGTGTTGCCAAAACTGCTCAGCAAACAGGACAGATAAGAGCGCTAGGAGAAAGCAGAAAGGTGCTTGGAATTGGGAGGCTGGGCTGCAATACCACTATTTCAATCCAGCTAAAGAAAACCTTCTTTTTTGTAGTCTCACAGAGAGCAAAGCATGTGTGTTTCCCAACCTCAGCAGGGGCCTGGCTGAGAGGAGCCGTTTAAGTCGCTGGAGCTGTTCACATCAGCTTTGCAGATTTGCCAGCTCCCCCTGCAAGATGGCCAGGAACATGTGTACACATGGTATCTGGCAACAATAATTCAGCAAAAATGAAAAATGCTTCTCATTCATTGCAAACAAATGGGTACAGTGCAATCCCAGGCAAACTTTCCCAAAGCAGGCAGATTTCTGGATTAAAAAAGAACAGAGTAAAAAAAGAGTTTGGGGGCCTGGAGGACCCCTGACAGGAAATGCGTGGGAATGGTACTTCAAAGACTGGAGTAGATATCTAGGGAAAGAACAAGTTTCCTAATGCAGCCTTTGCTCTCTGGTCTGGGAACACAGAGCTTTTCCTGTGGCCAGCATGGAGAGCTGCACATGTACTGCCAGGCTGCAAACTGTGGCTGCCGTCAGTGCCCTGCTAATTGCTCGTCAGTAAGCTATCCCCAAAACAACTACTTCTGGCTCTGTAAAGTCCTGTGGCTCTGCAGGTCTAAGCACCTTCTGAGAAATAAACAGGCCTTCATTTATTGCCAGGTTTCTTCCTTGCAGAGGCTTTGTGTGCCAGAGCTTGTGATACCAGTACTCAAGGCCACTGGAAGAACAACATGCATGGAGAAGCTTTAGAGGACAGCCCCAAAGCTCCTCTTAACAGGGATGTTCCAGATGAAGGCATCAGAGCCATCACAGTGAGTAATGACACAGCTCAGGGCCATATGGTCACCTAAAATTTGAGGAACCCAACTTGCCTCTTTCTGAATCTACACCTTTACTTTATGGTCCTCCTCAGTCTTTGCTGGTATAAAACTGGCAACTATTCAGAAAAAGACTCAGCAACTACATGGAGAAATGTGTGGCATATGTATCAATGCTAAGTGTGAAAAAGCCACAGTACCTAACACAGGTGAGTAAATAAGTCACTTTTAAGAAAAATATGACAGGAAAATTGATTTGGATCGTATCTGGTGTGAAAGGTAAGGCACATTACTGTGTGTAGATAAAATTTCTCACTTTTCCTTTGGCATACCTGCATTTGTTTTTACATGTCAACAACGTATACAGTACAGCATTCATAAATTGTCTCAGTGGGAGGATCTCAATGCAAACATAACCAATTTCATAGCCAACAATCAAAATGCTAAAATTGATAGCTCATCTGATTTCTCCAAATCAATCATAAACCAACAGATTCTTTGTAACATTTCTATTATCATTTGTTTAAAAGCTACAAATGGGCTTTCCTGAAGATTTGCAGGGAATAACAGCCGGCGGCAATGTCACCTGGGACTCTCAACAGGAGAACTCTGGTTGAGAATTGTTTTGCTTTCCCTCGTGAAAGCTCTGTTGTGTTTACTTCACTAAAGTTTAACTTGGCTATGATTTCATGACTCTTGAATTCATGATGCCCCTTGGCCAAGCCATAGCATAGCAACTCAATAAAGATGAGTGACATCATTAACCCAATACAGTAGCTATTCAGATGTACGCTGTGGCCTCCTTACATAATCACCTAATTTTAGCTACTGAAAGAGATGCATACAGTACAACAGTGTATTATGAGCTCTGAATAACTGTCTAATATCCAGATGCTTTTTCCAATGTTATTTTATTTTCCTGGTTTAAAATTATTTCCTTACGCAAATCCCCGGGTGCTATTTTCCCTTAAGCAAACCCTCTCTTCAAAACACGTTCAAGGCTTCTGCTGCTCCTGATCACCTTGACAGATCATTAGCTGGTCATTGCGGTTGTAATGTGCTCATGGCATTACCATACAGCCAGAACCCTAGGACTTTATAATGACTGTCAACAAGAACAGCCCTAGAAAACAGTAAGCTGATACAAGCCTTAATTCAAGCACCAGACACACACATATTCAACTAATAGCACTTGACTTGCCAAAACTAGCTGTTTCTTCTAGTTTTACAAAATATCTATGAAAATACTTCTCAAACCAGAAATATTTTGGGCCAAGAACTATTTTTGCTACGTGCTGCAACAGGAGTACTTTCAAGGCCTATTCCCTGCAATTGATTAACAGTAAAAAGGTGCATATTTATGCCATTTATTGGTACAAATTCCAGGTATGAGTTAAATGTGGTATCTTAGACATGCTAGCAGTAGTGTTGCAAATCCCAAGGATGGATGCTTTACTTCAGAAGAACAAGCAAGCAGAGTTCTCACTGCAGGAATGCCAGGCATGATGTGCACCCAAGCACTGTGTGTGCCTTCCAGGTAAGTTGTATATTATGTGTGCTGCAGGTGCAGGCTCCACAGATCCCACCACATACAAACCTGAGGGTTCTGTTTCATCCAATTTACCCTTTTTCAGCCTTTTGTCTCTTATTTTTATACAACTATGCTCTAGCAATGAGAATTTTGGTTTCAAAATCATCACTATTTCTGTAATGTCTGTCATCTAAATTACTTAAAACACTGCATCTCAGCATTTGCAATTCAGAGGTTCCTCTGTCTGTATGAACTTATTGAAAAGAGCTTGACAGATTTCTTTGCATGTACATAAAAGAAAAGACACAAGACCCTTGACAGTGCTTATACCATGACACTCTGTTATAGAGCATGCATAAAGAGATGTTGATTCACAGGTTACAACCCCTAAAGCACAGTTCTGCCAATCCCCCCCATCCCAGTGCCAGACATTTGACTTTCCCTCTCAGCACACGCTCCATCACTGCTGCCTAGAGCTGTTCTCCAGCCAGGATTGCTGGCAGCTGGTCCCTGTCCCTTGTGTAATCAACTAGCTCACCTCAGAGATATGCTTGCATTGTACTGGTGCAGACTCACTTCTTCCACTTTGCAGCACTATGATCTGCAGACAGAACTCTGGCCCAGCTTTCTGTCAAGTTAAAACTAGTGTCTTTGTGGCAATTTCTGGAAAAACAAACAGGCTAAAACCCAAGGCAACATCCTCTGCTGGCTCAAGTCACAGCAGCTCCTTAGTGCTAATTTCCATTAGCAGAGGTGCTGTCTCCTGAATTCCAGTTCACTCTGCACTGCATTTTTGATTGTGGAGTCAAATAAATCATGTTAATGTTGGGAGCTGAATGTTAAGCTGCAGAGGGCAACTAGCTGAGCACAGCTCCTCCCCCCTCCTCACCACTCCCAGCATTGACTTTATGTCTAATGATACCATGGTCATTAACAATAAAAATTCTCCATGTGATAAATATTGACTGTAGAAATCCCTGGGGAAAAATAATAATAATAATAATAATAATAATAATAATAATAATAATAATAATAATAATAATAATAATAAAAAAATCCTTAGATGAAACCAAAGCCCAAATGTGCTGAGTGGAGCAAACAGGAATGCTGATCATGCCTAGGGACAAGGAAGACAGTCTAGCTGTCCCACTGGGGTCCTGTTTGTTTGTCTTGGCATTTATAAACAGCATAAGTAAAGTAGCAAGGTTTGATTCTGCCCAGGACTGTTGGAGTGCAGCCCCTGCATTCATACTGGCAGGCAGAGGGCCCTATGCTTGAGATTCCAAACATTTTTTAATTTAAAAAACCTGTCTCCCAAGCAGAGCAGTGTGGTTCAGTAATAAACATCATCAGTGCCAGGACTGGGCTGCAGAGAGCCTGTGCGGCACCCTCGCTTCCCAAAGGAAGTGCAATGTTGCTCAGCTGAGCGTGTGGAACAGCACACCAGAAGGAGCAAGTCAAGGAGCAGAGTGAAGGCACACAAGCACAAAGCAGGATTAAGCAACATTTCAGTTGGGATATATCCCCAAAGGAGCTGTTTCAACCTGAATTTCCAGTGTGATATACCCACAGCCTGAAGGATTGGGATTCTTGTGACCATCAAACTGCTATTGCAGTATTGCAGATACATAGCACTGATGGTCACCCAGTTATAGGCACAAACCCACAAAAGCTGCATTACAGCCACAAAGGAAGAGGAATTATCTGGTTCAGAAAGATGATTTACAGACTTTCCTGCAGCAGAAATATCCTGGAAAAAAGCACCAAAGGGACACTGGAGTAGCTGAACGATATTCCTAGATCTGCCACTAATCTGACTTTAATTAGTTCTCCTCATCTTGTATTTCTGTTTCTTTAATCCTGCCATAATAGTTGTTTTTCCCATTTAGATTCTTAAAGCAGATGATACCATCTCTGATCATTAGTTTGAGAAGAATGTTACAGAATAAAAATCTGATCTTGAAAAAGAATTTTTGTAATGCAAAAAGAAAAGGTGGGAAGTGGGGTTACTCTTGAGAATTCAACTACATTACTTCCCTTCCCCCTCAAAGAAAAGCATGTAAGAACTGTTTAAACGCTGTTGTATGCCAGAGTAGAACAGTATGCTGGACAGCAAAACAAGTGGTTAAAAGAGTCATAAAGAATATATACCACTGTGGTACCTATATAATTTCCAGAATTATTTTTTTAGTGTAAACATGACCTAGTAAAAAGTAACAAATGAATCCTTCAAATTGGCTTTTTATAGAGCCTGAACAAAAAAACCTATCACCCTGTGAACAGTAAAATCTACTGCCGGATTTGGGAATTTGATAGCTGTCATCTTTATTGAAAGCTTCTTCTGTCATCTTTCCTGCATTACAGGATGATTTTGCAATGTTTTTGGACTACTTTATGGAGCTTTTGAAAGTTGACTCAATGTTTTAATGGTCATGGGCTGTGATGAATGGGTGTGCATCATTTTCATCCCACATCTTCATCCTACAACTGGCCTGGAGTGCCCATATATCAGCCCCACCACTCCTGGAAAGGTTTCCTAAAAAGTATCAGTGCAATAGCATCCCACAAGCCTGAACTTCACAGCAGATGATAACTAAAAAGGGATGCTTCTGCAAAGGGTTAGTATCAGTATTTTGCCAAAGCATATTCCAAGTGGCTCGAGAGAGGCTCACATCTCTCAGACTGAAAGACTCAGTGCAGACTCTTCCACTTGTTCCTCCATGGGCTGTGCCTCTCATTGGTTACAGGCCCAGTTTCAGTTCCTCTGGTCCTCTACATTTCACACAAGACACTGCCTTACTTACGGTGAATGCCCCACTAGACAACTGCTTGTCCCCATAAATGAAAGAAACAATACACGCACACATACAGATGTATAGGAACAGTTGCCACATTAAAGACAATTTGATCTCAGTTGCTTTAGCAGGTGACATGCAAGAGGATTATACTTTGAACCATCAGGTTTAGTCATACATTTTTTTTGTCTGTGTAACACAGAAGTCTGCTTTCAGAATAATTTTCTAGGCGATCCTTAACATTCAGAGATTATCTGTCTAATGGCAGTCACTGCAGGGTGAGGCAGAGCCTCCTGTGAATCAGCAGACTTCTGCACTGGTATCGGGCTAAATTTTACAAGGATCATGGATCTGGAAATCAAGCATGAGCTGTTTAGTAAATTAAAAACGAAGGAACTAATTTCCACCATAATACATATAGACAATTTATAATGGGCTCGTGTGCTGGTTTTGGCTGGAGTCAGTTTTCTTGACAGTGACTACTATGGGGCTGTGTTTCGGATGTGTGCTGAACACCGGGTTGATAATACAGTAAAACTTTTGTTATTGCTTAGCAGAACTTACTCAGAGTCTTTTCTGCTCAGACTGCCACATTGGCAGGGAAGTTGGGGGTGCCTGGGAGATTGGGACAAGACAAGCCAGAACAGGTGAGCCAAACCGACCAAAGGGATATTCCAGACTAATTAGAATCATGCTCATTATATAAAGTGGGGTGAAGAAGGAGGAAGGGGGGGATTTTTGGCATGATGACATTTGTCTTCCCAAGTCACCCTTACATGTGATGGGCCCTGCCTTCCTGGAGATGACCAAACACCTGCCTGCCCATGGGAAGTGGTGAATTAATTCCTTGTTTTACTTTGTTGTGTGCACAGCTTTCACTTTCCCTATTAAACTGTCTTTATCACAACCCATGAGTTCTCTTGCTTTTACCCTTCTGATTCTCTTCCTAGTCCCACTGATCGGGGAGTGAGTCAGTGGCTGCCTGGGGCTTGGCTGCTGGCTAGGGTTAAACAACAGCAGCTGGCAAGTCCAATATTGAGCTTATTTTTTTCATTATTGTATTTCCTTTGAATCTCTATTCATATTTTACATGGGTGGGGAGAGGGAGAAAAAGGGAGAGAGGGAGGGGGAAGAGATCAAATCCCCAAATGTTTAAAGGTTGCTCTTTGAGGAGAAAAGGGACACACATGTAGCCCAATTCAACAAAGACAAGAAACTCTAAAACAGAGAACCTGAAGAACATGCACATGGATAAGAGCAAGGACAGGAAAAGATCAGCAGAACTGCCTTCTGAAATGTGAAAATTTCCAGACTAGAAAGAGTCTCTTCCTGCAACTTCCCTTGAAACTCTAGGATTTTAAAGATGCAAATAACTGCAATTACAAGCAGGAGAAAGAAAGCTGTTCTTTAAAGCTGATGGGAGACAAGAGTTTGCCTCTCAGACAGCTAAATTTGCAAGACTGCAAACACAAAGAAGCACTTTTAACTTGCAGTACATATGACATCAGCACCTGGTGCTCACAAAAAGAGATGCCTCTGTACTGTATTTACCAGGCTGATTTTCAGAGGAAAGCCATCCCAACCACCTTTGTACTTCTCAGTGGCTGTGAGACAGAAGGTGCTGTGTTCCCAGCCTGGGTTCAAGCTGCTCATTCGGGAGCAATCCTTCTGGCAAAAGCTCCACATGCATTTTTTTTGTCTGCCTTGTCAGAGGAAACTCAGAAACACAAACTGTCATCCACTATCTCTGGTGTAGCTTAGAGTCATCCCATCAGAGAGGAAAAAATAATCTGCATTTTGAATAATAATTTTCCAGATGTACTATCTTGCATACATCAGAGTAACTTCGCGTTATTTCCTGCTTCTCTTTTTCCAATGATGCTTGCAGTATTCTTCTGTATCATCTGTTAATTGCATTAAAATACTATTTGATGATCTTGAAGAGGGTAACCTAAAATTATGTTACATAAAACCGGACACAAGCTCCCTTTTCCTGCAGCATCCCACCACTCACCTCCCACTCATCTCTGTGCCCTATTATTTACCATGACCTGTTTCCTCATCTTCTGCAAGAGCTCACACTGTGCTCATATGATATGCCATTTTCAGGTGAAAATTTCTGAGCCACTGGGCATTGGTTTCTTAGTCTGGAACTGCTTCTGGTTTTTGTTTGAGTCCTACATTATGCCCTTAAGGATTGAAATCAATTTATCTGAATCTTTGCAATAACAACAGTTTTGCCCCAGTTCTGTGATGCACTCTGATGTAAGATACAGGGACATGACTACAGACATTTCTTTGTTACAAATTACAGTAGCAAGCTGGCTACTTCATATTCTCCCAAAAATGTTAATTTTTTTCCCGCTATGACTCAGTTAATTAAAATATATAGAGACAGACACTGAAATTATTTTATGAATAGTCATGGAGATCTTACTGGAAAATACCATAAAACCTTGGAGCTTTTGACAACACTGCTTGCAAATGCCATTTTGAAGATGGTGACCTCTTTTTGGAATATGCCTGATGTTTCACTCTGCTTAGTCAGGTAATTTTAAATGAAGAGTCAACTGCAAACTATACACCAGCTTCCTCACAGAGGGGACCCCTTGTTCAAGTTTCATAGTGTTAGAAAATTTGATATTTGTTTGGTAAGATACATATTTCATTAGAATTACACACAGACTCTAAGTCCTTTACTTGCATAACCATTGCAAATTTAGGGCTTCCTACACAAGAGAGATGCCAAGTGACAATAGAACTAAACAATACAGAAGAAGGATCATCCCCAGCTGGCTTAGAGTGGCTGCACTACCACTTGTGCAGGGTATGTGGGATGAAGAAGTGTGCCCATACACAATGTCACAAAAACAAATACTACAAATAAATAGATACAGCAGCCCCTGTCAGACTGCAGCAAGAGAAGCTCAGGCAAATATGCCATCAGCCCAAGACAGGTCCAGATCCAGCTGAGTCCTTAGGCCTCTTAGCTTAACACATACCTTGATCTCTTACTAGGAATGACAACTCTGTGTTAAAGGGCATCCTAGGCAGCACAACAGATTCACAGAATTAGGCTAAGTCACACAGCACAGGGATGGACCAGAAATGCAGATTTCAGATTCAGGTGCACACTGCAGAAATCAAGGAGCAACAGCAAAAGACAATTTCCAGCCTAGGAACAATGCTGCCTCTGAGGATGTGAGAAACAGAGTGGTGGTCTGTAGCAGCATACTTGGCAGAAGCGCCTGCTGTGGAACTTCTGAATTGGTGGGAAGAGACCCAGGGCAATGCCCTCTGAACCTTCTCCCTCCAATATCTGAACTCCCTGCCTGAGCAGTGGTGAAACCCCATATTTCCCTTGTGTCACCTGTATCCTCAACCCCAGGTTCCATATAAGGTTATGCCCTGGAAGACTCTATATGGTCATGTCCTGGAAGGTCTCTCTTCTCCTGCTCTCCACTGGTCACTTTGAACCATGCATCTTCCCATTGGGTATTCCCTGGTCCCACCTCCCTTTAAAAGACCCCCACAGAGCTTCCTCGCTCTCTTTCTCCTGGGTTAATCCAGCCACCTGGGTGTGTCCGGACTTCCTCCCTGGACCCTCACAACGCAACACCGGATTTATAATAAAAAAGGCAATTATCCCAGAGAAGAGCCCTCTGTAGCATTTCATTCTTGCTGACGCCTTTACACCACACCTGGGGTAATTCTCATTTCCAGAGGAGCCAGCAGAAACAGGTCATCTGCGGTAACAGGAACTCTGCACTTTGGGAGAGTTGCAAAACCATTGCAACTCATCCCAGCAGGGATTTTGGTCGCACATAAGATGCTGTAGCAGCCTCAAGCACTCTGGGTTAAGCGTCCTTAGTGGTCACTAGCACGCAAGCAGTAGCAGTACAGACAGTGCCTAAAGATGCATGTCCAGACATCTCTAACAGCTCCGCGATCCTCCGGATCGGAACACTACAGAAACCCGCACACTGCCACCCAACACCAGCAAGCTCTTAGCTGTCACATACACTGCTGTGTTCTTAAATCAGCTGTCCTACAATCCTGGTGATCTTAACAATTAGCAATGGGCTAAAAGAATGCCCAAAAATGATGATTTGCAGTAAAATGTTTTGGGAAGTCCATGTGCAAGCAATACAATCACCACAAGAAAGGCAACCAGTATCACAGTATCACAGTGGTATGGATGGCAGGTATGGATGTAGGAATTCAGTCTATAAGAGATCCAGATACAGGTGTGTGGCTGACCCTACTGCTGATTCACAAATTGCATGACATTATAGCAGAAAACATAAAAAAGGAGTGAGAGGGACTTTTTATACAGCCAGAGAGTGACAAGGGGTAATGGGTTTAAACTGAAAGAGAATGTGTTTAGATTAGATCTTAGAAAGAAAATCTTTATTGTGAGAGCACTGAAGCACTGGAACAGGTTGCCCACAGAAGTTGTGGATGCCCCATCCTTGGAGGTGTTCAAGGCCAGGCACGATGCATCCCTGAGCAACCTGATCCACTGAATGGCATCCCTGTTCATGACAGGGGTATTGGAACTAGATGATTCTGTGAAGTTTAGCAGAAAGAACAAAACCCAAAAGAATAATACACAACCACCAGATGGTGAATTGGCTGGGCAGCAGCTCTGCAGTGGGGGTTCTGGACTTATTTGGATTAGAATTTACCAGGAAAAGTTAATCACATTTGCAGTATGTGCCTTAAACAAGTGCTTGGTGGTGAAACTTGTTGCAGAAAACATTGTCCTGGGTAGTGAAACTCGTTGCAGAAAACTTCAAGGATGCCTCCGCACACACAGGAACAAAGTTTCCTGCCGGGGGCAGGACCAACACTGATACTTTTCACCGCAATGTTCAACCCCAGCGTGTTTTGTAACAACCGAACAACCGCACCAGTGCAAGAAATTCGGTCAGAACTAGGACACTTGATTTTGGAGGTACTGGCTCTGTACAACCCCCAGAGTAGACCCTGATGACCACTCCACCACCACAAGAAGCCCAGGGCAGTGAAGGGCCAACACTGCTGGATCCACAGTGGTGACCATCTTCTGCTTGCACTACTTCATTCCTTCTCTCTCTCTCTTTCCTATACACTTAATGGTTGCTGAATGGACATTTGTGCTGGAGAAGATGAAACAGGAAAGCTTATAAATATGATTGCCTGGAAAAAGATGCTGAGAATATGGAAACTATAAGTGAGATTGAAATGAAAGCATGCTTTGAGATATCAAGCCTTAGTTACTGAACAATAGGAAAACAATGGTATGGCCGGCTGAAGGTAATCCCCTTTTAATTGAACAATACCCTCTGCTTGCAGACAGGTACAAGGGTCAGAGCAGACCCTACCAACTTGGCAGAAGGGGTCCAAAGAGTAGTTTTTAGGGTTTAAAATGTAATGTAGTATGGTAATGTAACAATTCTTATAGGCTGTATGTAAATGCTATAGGCTTTGTATCTTGTACTAGATTGGTTAATGAAAATTAGAATATTCAACACAAAAGAAGATTTATTGTATGGTAAACAAGAACCTTGCTCTCTTGCTCTTACGCTCTTACACTTCTCCTCTTCACTCTCTCCCTCTTGCTTCTTGCTTTTCTGGCCTGCTTCGAGCTGCGGCTGGTGGCTCCAAACAGGTCCCCTGTAGCCACGCCTTTCGCAATAAACCTCATGCTCTAAGACCTGACTTCAGAGATCTCTCATCTCCATCTGTCCTGACTGTCAAAACCAACCAACAGATGCCACACATTTGGTCTTGTTTGCACCTTACTTTGGCCAGAGGACTTTAAAACTGAATCATAACAGGACCTGAACACAGATCTGTTTGGCCAAACTCTGGAGAAAAATAGTGACTGTAAAGAGACATGCAAACATTTTTCCTGTTTACATAGTAGCACTAAAAAACGGAGCTCAATCTGAAACACTGTATAAATTGTAGGCACTTCAGGAAATATGGACAATCAAAATAAGGCAGAGAAAATCAAATAACTGATGATATGCCAGAAAACATAAATCATACGGCAAAACTGAAAGAATAAGAGGGGGAAAGAGAAGATAGTAAAATTCAAGCATAATAAAAAGCTGCTGCAAAGAGGAACATCATAAACTGGGTTTGATGATGCTGGGAACAGGACAGGAAATAACAGGCTTGTTTAGGGAGATTGTGCAGGCTCTATCATGGCAGCGATTAAAGATCCAGTAAACAGGCCAGACCTTGTTCAGGTATAGCTGAGCTGAGTCACAGATGCACTACAGAACTTCTCAAGGACCCATCTAGCCCCCTGTTTTATCTACTGTAGGTATTAATCTGTTGCATCTACTATTTCATGATATAACAAGGAAAAAGTTCAGAGCCCATGGGAATACTTCTTTGAAAGAGTAAGAAAAACTACACCAGCCTGACATACAATGGCCCTGAGGGACAGCTAAGATTAAAAAAAAAAAAAAAAAAATCTTATGTACTGTTCTTTCTCAATCATTCTTCTTTTGAGTCATCTATCCATCTATCACAGAACAAGATGAATTGTCTGATCACCAGACATTAAAAACAATCACGAACTATTGCCTAGGTGTTCAAGTGACACAAGCGTTATGGAGATTCCAACAAGTGATCAAAACACTGCTGCCAAAGTGCGAGACAATACCTTTGTATGTAGGTTTGTAAGTTTAGACACCCAAAGCAAATTTCATCTGTACTGACACACTACAGACACCTACCTCGCATTTCAGAGCTATCCAGATTGCATGAAGCAATTAGATGCTGAAGTACCAGTGGATAAAGTGCATATTGAGTGCATATTGTATACAAAACTGTGTTTAAATGGGATTAGCCAAAAATCCTAGCAGATTTAAAAACTGATGTAATAAGACAGGTCTTCAATTCAACACTTCAATTCAGGCAAGCATAAGGACTTCTCTGTTAGCCAAATATCCAACGCTTTATTCACATGAAAGGCCAACAGATGAGAAAAGCCCAGGGACTAGTAACAGTGAGTGGAACGTCATGAACTCCTAGAATGTCCATGGTAAAAGTTAAAACAAACCTGCTGACTTTTAATAGGGATAACTGCAGGACTACCAGTAAGGTCCTGTTGCTGAGAGACACGCTAGAAGGACATAGAGGAATTTAACATGAAGAACAAACAGGAGGGATTTTGCAATACTATTGTGACTAACAGGCCACATCAAAATGCTTATGATTCAGTATTAAAGGAAGACGTGAGCTATAAATGTCTCAAGCTGGACACCCCCAAAGGCATCAGAAGTCAAAGAAACTGATGCATAAACATCCAATCAAGAGGATGGCATTCAGCTCAGCAATGCCACTCAGTGCAGAGCACTGCTCAGGGTGCACCAGAAATGGAATTGATAGGAGATGCGATCATGATTTCTTTTCCCATAACATATAATTTTCCACAACACAGAAAACACAGGCATGACAAGGAACATAAAATTATAGATGTAGTTAAGTTATGAGCAAGAAGCCAACCACTGGAGCCTCTGGGCACAAATTCACAGTTTTAGCTATCAATCATGAAATCCAGAGGGACAAGCATAATCTGTAAATTATAGGTCATAGGAAGTAGACCAGAGAGGAACTTAAAGCAGTCACCAATTGTTGCAAACTGGCAGAGGAAAGTGCCAGGACTTGTCAATCTTCTCACCTGTCATGGAAGACTTGAAAAAAAAAAGATAGGAAAAATAATAAGGAGAACAGGACAAGAACACAGAACTACAGAGTCAAATTAAGACCCCTGTAACAGTGTCAGCAAAACAAACAAGGAATAAAAAATTGGTCTGACCAGTAGCTGGTGGGCTGGCAATGACCTGGAGGGAAAAGCCTTGGCCCTATGCACAGGCAACAGATACCTAAGGTCTACAACTGTTGTTAGCAAAAAGGGCAAAGGACCATAAATTGCTATAAAAAAACATCTGGAAGCTGAACAGAAAAATCCAGGTTTGGAGAAAGCACCATGGAAGCCTTTCTGCATGCAGTGACCGTGGTACCTCTGTAAACAACGCTTCTAAGGAAGCAAACAAAATTAGCTCACCTTGTTTCAGTAATACAGAAACAAACTCCCCTCTGGACTCAGGCCACTTTAACACTAAATATAAACACACAGGGGACCAAGATTACAACTTGGCAGTTACTAAAAGCTTAGTGAAGTTTGTAAGAAAACTAGATTTTATAATAATTAATATAATACAGTTTCCTCATAATCCAGTTCACATCTAGAGTTCCATCTGTCATAGCAAATATTTATTTGTGTGAATATTTTTAATGTTAAGATGTTTCCCAAGACAACACAAAGGCTCGAGTCAAGAGGTTGCTATCCCAAGCATGGTGAAGTAGACTGTTCACATCTTCTTTCTGGTTAGATTAACTCTTACCATTGAGCTGCTGAAGATTTAAAATTGCTTTTAAGAATACATTAAGATTTGCCTTGTTGGTGAATATCCCTGAAAATCTAGCGTAAGGACTATGGCAAATGAACCAAGCCAAGAGTTAAAGTGTAAATGAAACGTACGTTAGCTTTAAATCTTTTTAATACTTAACTGGACAGACACTGTTTTAAGTTCTAGGCTGCTAGAACAGATAATTCAAGATAATTAATCACTGCAAGTAACAACAACAAACACCTAGAGGAATTCTAACACAATTTCTGCAGTGTTCACTTACAGAACTAATTCTTTTAAGAATTAGGAAACAAGATCTAGCTGACATGAGTAACAACATAGAAGCAGAAGCTCCTCTCATTCTCAGAGAACAGCTGCAGCATTTTTCCTCATTTGCTTTTCTCTGCAGCTCTGCTCCCTAAGCTACACTGCCTCAGTGAACAACTAACAAAGGAAATGATAAAATGCTAATATTCAGCCTAAAATTAAAAACGTATTAATCCTTTTAAATTATTATTCAAGATTTTATAGAAACTTATTCAAAAATACTGTATTTTGTAGGGCAATATTTGGATGAAAGGTAAGACAAAAAACAGCCTTAAATGAAGCAATGCCACTTTGTTTTTATTTGCTGTGGGGGTCTTTGCAGATGGAGGTCTTTAGCAGGTCTGTTAACAACTGCTGTTCTTCACCTGGAACTTCTTTTTCTCCTCCACTTACTGCCCAGCCATGTATTCAGTCTCTCATTCTACATATTACAGCTGCAATTGTAAATTAGACATTGATTTGGTATTATACACAAGTACATACTAAAATAATTTTATAAGGGACAAGAAAAGTTACGGACTATGTAGTGAAGTTCTGCTCTTTTCAAAAGACTACACTAGAGAAAGCAGTGGAAATATTTTTTTGTGGGTATGTTATCCCAAAGTGTCTCATTATACCTTTTGAAGTCAGGGTTAGTTTTCACTGAAGTATAAAAATAATAATTGAAAAATAAAGATAAGCTTGGAAAAGGAAATCATACAATGAAATAGTGATGCAGAACAATGCTTTGAAAAAAAGTCTAAGCTCTGCTGACTGTCAGGACCGCACTCTTGAGGCTAGGAAGGTGATTAAGGGCTTTACTTAATATAGTCTTAAAATATGCCTCCAGGATCTATTCATAAATAAGAAAGCTTGATTGCTTATCATGTCTATTACTCTCTATGCTTAGTGGAAATGCAGACTGCTTGTTGTATTGTATATTATTATAATCACAATACTTAGCATATTGTGTATTATTATAATCACAACATAAATGCCTAAAACCAGCCTACGTTCTTTATTCTTCTTCTCTAAAGGACATTCATTAGTTTGCAATCTGTCCTTCCCTTTATGACACTCAGAATTGCAATTTTGTGTTGAACAATGAAAGCTTTCCATATTTAGACAAACCACATTATAAAGGACATTATCTGCGGCATTGCGTCTCGCTCAGCCCTGCCTCGGGATAGCTCGATGGAACCTCGGGGCTGGAAGCGCCGCTTATTCAGAGGGTCTGGAGCGATCCGATCACAGCCAGGATCGAGCCCTCGGGCGGGAACCAGTGGCCCAGAATGTGGCCTCGCCAGAACCTCTCACGCAGCAAGCAGGTATCCCAATGGTGCTGCCCCAGGCTAGGCAGCCTGCCCTCAGTAGGCACAGATAGTAGCTCGCTGAGTGCACGGCGATCCGGAGCACGAAGAAAAGGAGAGGGAGACTTCTGGCAGAGGTGCAGATGGTTTATTACAGTCCAAGGAAGACCAGAAATCCTCCGAACTACGCACCAACCACGAACTTTTAAGGCACAAGAAACAGGGCATGGAAAACACTAACATCCAATAACGTGGGGCTTACAGGGCAGGGCACAGTAATAACAACCAATTATTATTAATCGAGAAGGACCTAATAACTGACCAATGAACTGCCGAACTGCAAAGAACCCTCTGGAAAGGGAGGCTGGGTTTGTGCTTCTCTCCACCGGAGGGGATGTCTAAGGGGTGTTTTTAGACCTCCAACTCCTCTTCCTGAGCATCCTCGGATCCGGTGTCACTCAACCACTGTATAACCAGTGCCTGAGCAACAGGCGGGGTCCGAGCCCCCCTGAGGGAAGGCACCACCACAATTATCGGTCTTCAGAGAGTGTGAGGCAGGATATACATAATGCAGACATACAACAAAGTCAGTACATAAAAAGACCTGGTAATAAATACACAAATCTACTCTATCCTAAAACTTATCCATACACACTAATAGGGATAAGAAGCCTGAAAATAGTTTTGCATCAACTAGACAATAAACATATATTTTTTACTACACCAATATATCTAATTGTCCAGTCCAATTTCACATTTTTTTTTTAAATAAAAGCTCTATACAAAGCTACTGTAGATACTACACATACTTGAAAGGTACATCATCCAGAGAAGTACAGACACCATAAAATATGTTTTCTAAAATTCACACAGACTGTGAACTGAATTGGAACTCATGAACACACAATGAACTAAACTTGAATATTACACAATAACTAATCTAAACTGTAATTTGTTAGCTCTTAACTGGAAAAAATAAAAAAGAGTCTGATAAACTGTATTATTTCATTTGCATACTTAAATTCATTGAACACTGTCATGACATGGCATTTGTAAAGTTGCCAGTAATTTAAAAAAACATTTGGCAATATAATGAATTCACTATTTATAAAGAAATATATTTACTTATATATATACTTAACTCACAAAGCTAAGTAACTGACATAGAGGAGTTATTTGCACAATATGAGTAATTCCTTATTACAAAATTCAGACGTGGGATTAAGACAGTGTAATTCAACAATCCCTTTTTACACTGTAGCAAGTGTAAATTTACATTTGCTATTTACAAATTTAAGTAATTTTTGCTTTCAAATTTTGACCCACTATCCCAAGTAAAGAAATAAATGTTTCATCTTGTTTCAAATACTCTAAATTATTCTTTAAACCATTTTTTTTTTCAAATTTTACGTTTTTTCCACTCTGGCTTGTCTGTTTCATCATCTTCTGGTTCCACTTCCGCAAAAACTGTTTTTGGTTGTGTTCTAGAAAACATTAAAAAGATTAAAATAGTGGTCAGACTACAATACTTTATCAGAAACTGTATTTGACAGGTACTAGGCACAAACAAGGAAGATATATATATATATACTTTAAAGAGCATCTTAGACTTCATCTTTTATTTTTGACATTAACCTACCAATTAACCTTCTAAGAACTGAAGAAACCTGCAGCTCACAGGCAAACAAGCATAACAAACAAACGTATTTTGCAAGTGTTATTTCCTCATCAGCTTACAATCAGTATCTGTGTATTCCATGAATAAAATTAGGATAGAAGAGAGGAACAATGTAATTCATGTAATTCAATGCTAAAAAACCAGAGCCACTGGTCTCCTCATTCCATGACTTTTCAAAAAGAAACCTCCATTTTGATACACTGTAGTGCAACAGCAGCCAGTAAGTGAAAACAGAACAGTTAAGCCAGGTTTCTGGCTAAGACTATGAATGAAAAAACAGCTTCTCCTCCAGAGACTTTATCTAACACTACTGTAACATAAAAAACCTAATGATCTTCATATGAGAACACATATATCCAACAGTCAAGCTTGTTGGTATCAATTCCTCCACTGTTTACTTGTATTTTAAATACCACTTACACTTTACAAAAATAATTATTGATTACTTTTTAAACAAACACAGTATCAAGTACCAACACAATAAACTGTTAGCACATTCAGTTCCCCTGTTTTACATCTAATAACTGCATGGTCCCCCTTTCAAACTTAATTTTCAGCACAATCACTGCAGGGCTGAAACTACTAGACTTCTGGTTGTGCTCAACTTCTCATTACAACGGGCATGACAATGTATAAAACACAGCCAAGGCAGGCACCATCTCATTATTGTAATAACTAATGCTTTTACAGCAGTCTAAGGATGTGAAGCATTATTATTGCAACAACACTTATTTGACAAACTCTACAAAACACATAAACCTTAACAAAACTGTGTCAGCCTTACATAACACAATAGGCATAATTCAATGTTGCCTCTGACTTCAAAGAGTAATTACAAGCCATCAGCTATTAAAGAGCAGGATTCTCCACTCGTTAAATACATCACGCAAACAGATTCAAAAATCATCAAAACTAGTCAAAGACAACCCTCCCTACGTACAGAATCTTTCCATTGCCCGACTTTCTCCTCCATCCTCCAAGCTTGCCATGGAGGTAAGGAACATATTGATAATTCCACAGATGGCCCTGCTGCAGAGCTCTGACCAGTCCCTGGGTGCAGGCTGCAGCAGACCTTGTACCCAGATGAGGACCTATGCTAGGGAAGTTAGACAAGTCATTCCGCTGTCCACAGAAAGCATAATTGAGACTAAAAAATATTTTCCAACTTAAAAATCTCATTATAAAACACTTGAACTGTACTTAAGCCATCAATGAAGGAGGATTTAAAAAAAAAAGAAAAAAAAATCTACATTCAATCCAAAACAGACACCAGGGATGAAGGCTTTATTGGCTGAAATACTGGAGTTTTCCTAGCTGCTGAAGAGGAAGAATGTACGGAATTTTCTCTTTGTTTTCAGAACATACTGACGGAGGTTTATTTAGCCTATTTTAAACATGTACCTTCCTTTTACCACAATAGATGAAAGGTACCTAAATGTCATATAGCAGGGATTATATGAGTATTAAGATGTTAATTAGTAAAGCACAACTAATCAACTGCAAGCCTATAATTTCTGACCACAAACCTGCAGCTGTTATAATTCAGATAGAAATTTCCAACTTAGAAGAATGAAGAAATCTGTGAAACAAGCAGCAAAATCCATGTTTTCTCCAGGACAGGAGTGGCACAGAAAAAAAGTCATGGACTTCAGCCAATGTAAGTGTGCTACTGAGTGCAGTAAAGCTAGGGTAAGGGCAGAAGGAAAAAAAAGAAAAAAAAAGATAAATCTGTAACATAATCTAGCACAATCCAGCTAAAGCAAAAACATACAGAGGAAATCATGTCTGCTTGCTACCTCACTTTTTAAAATGACCATGAAATAGCTGCAGCCTCAGCTCAGTTGAAATGTAAACTGTTCCACCTCCACAAGCTACAGAGCCATAACTGGGGCAACTAGGGTGATTCATATGCCTGACCATTTTGAAACGCTGTTTTTGTTATTGCATTATCAGCAGTGATCATTTAATCTAATTTAAACACAATTTTTTTCTGCTTAGGAATTGGACTTACTAGTAACAGAGTAACAGAGATTGTGATCATAGTAGGAGTTTGCTGTTTGATTAATATTTATACAAAAATTATCAAAACAAATTTACTTACTACTTCTAAGTATTCTTATTTCTGAGGGCTAAATAACACATATAGAAAGCTGTGTTCTTTCTCCCCATCAAATTTCTCGATTTTATTTATCCTTAACTTGGGAAAATGCCATGGAGGGCAAAGGGTCCCAAGGAAAGCTGGTTGATCTTTGAGGAAATCTCCTCAAAACAGATCACATTTGATCTTCAGAAAGCAAAGTGTGGCAGTAATCTGGTGTGGATGCACATGGATCTGACTGTGATAAACCACAAAGCCCAAACAGGCAGAACACAGACAAAGGAGGCAGGGACACCCTCAGCCAAGAGGAACAGAGGCATTACGTGAACATGGAGGAACAGAGCTAGGAGAGCCAAAGCTCAGATGGAACTGAAACAGAAAAGAAATGTGAAAGGGAATACAAAGACCTCCTACGGCTACAATGACAGCCAAAGGAATGCTAAGGAAAATGTGCTTAATGGAGCAGATAAACCACTAACACAGCATATGGAAAAGTCAAGATACTTGGTCCTTTTTTTTGGCTTCATTTTGCCTGAGCAGGACTGTCCTTAGGCCTGCAAGCACCCCTACACTACAGCAGAGTCTTTGGTAGGGACTGAGACATTTCCAACAGGAAGAGGAAGACAGAGTTTGTAGCTCATTGGACATGCAAAAATCCATTATATCAGATGAGATGGATACAGAGGCACTGAGGAAGCTGGCCTATGTCATTTCAAGGGCACTCTGTCATCAGTGAGATGTCATGGTGACAGGGAGAGGGTCTCAGTGGCTGGAAAAGGTAAACATCACCATCTTTGTGAGGGACAAAAGGAAGATTTGGGGAACTACCTCAGTTCCCAGGAAAGCAATGGAATTAATCCCAGTAGAAGGCATTTCCAGATACATGAAGGACATGAACAAGGTAGGGAAAAGCCAGCATGGATTTAGCAAGGGCATACAGTGCCTGCCAACCAGATGGCTAGAACAGGCTACCCAGGGAGGTGTTGGAATTTCCATCCTTGAGGATACTGGTTGAGCAAGCCCCCAAACAACCTGAATCTAATTGGATCTGAGCAGCCTGATTTAAGTGAACACACTCTAAACAGGAGCCTGGACTAGATGACTTCAGGCGTTCCCTTTCTACCTAAATTATTCTATGATCCTGTGTTTCCACATGACTGTCAGCTGAAACCAGTATCTCATACACTGAAAAATGCATTTCTATTGTGGGTTATGGTAACAGGCTGCAAACAAAAATGGGAAAACAAAGTAGCATGATTTATTTATACTATGTGCTTCTCTTTATTTCAGTGGTTTTCAAGATATTCAGATATGCAGATCCCCAGAAAATTTCCAGGGACCATGAAGACTGCTTTAGGTTGCCACAATCCCTCTGGTTATGGGTTGTTTTTCTTAGTTGCCTTTCAGGGATCCAATAAAAGTAGCTCATTGGCATCTGAGATCAGAGACTAGCAGATAAATAACACTGCTGCAGCAAAACCAGCTGGAGACGACAACTGCATATCACAACATGTGACTCATGTCGAAGCAACTTTTGAAATTTGTGTTTACACTGTACTGAAACAAAGAAAAAAGATTTTCAAGCATGCTTGGAAACCAGAATAATGTCATAAAGACTACTTCCAGACTGAAACATTAAGGTTTTCAGCATCAGGCCCCTTTTTTGTTCTTTACCCCACCAACAAGCCTTACTCTTCTCTAAATCTGAGGGGCTTCCCTCTCAAAATTTTCAATTTACAAAGAAAGACTTATTATAAATATACCAATGCGTGTCAACCAGGTTGCTGTTACAAGACATTCTGTTTCAGTCCTGATTCTTCAGCTAATGATATTCGAACCACTACATGACTAACACTTCACACACTGGCACTGCCCTTGAGAAAAAAGTTCAGTGAACACAACACAGCTACAGACTCTTGCTTCAAGTCGTTCCCTTTTGCCTGTGACAAGCAGCAGTGAAAAAGACTTGCAAAACAGGGCCAACATCACTGAAAAGAAAGGTATTTTCAAGAACTCCAGTTTATCATGGTGAGGAGGGAAATTTCACTCTCACCTTCCCTCTGGTGCAGAAGAGAGCTGCATCTGGGCCTGATTAGGCACTCAGCTACAATGCTTAGTAATTCCTGCTGATCCTTCAGAGGGACATCTGAAGTCATTATAGTATATCTGTACAGCTGTGTTAAAACAAACAGCTCACAAAGAATGTAATTTTCAAACATTTACAACTGATGCCTCAAGTTCCTTTCCTGTAGTTCTTGAAATCTTCAATCTGTCCTTCCTTTCACTCCACTAGAAGGGCTCTTGCCAAGGTCTCTAACAAGCTTTTTCCTGAGAAATCTCAAGATCTTTTCCTTATCCTCATCCATTATGACTTTTCTGTTGCGTTGATCACATCTTATTTGACAATTTATTCACATTGGGCTTCTGTGACATGTCATCTCCTGATTCAGCATGTACTTCTTATCATCCCCAGCATCCTTTTCAGCAGCATCTGTTTTTCACCCATTCTTTTGCCTCTTACGTACTTCCCCCTCCTTTCTGGCTCAAATGTCAGGAGAAACAGAAAGGTCATGCTAATGATAACAAGCTTGAAAAAAAATTTCAAGTGATAAATAAGGCAAATGGATATTTCACTTCAAGAATAAATTAGGTGCCTTTAACTCCAAAAAACAGATATATTTTTATACAGAATGCATAAACTAACAGCAGAAGTCATGCATTTCTTACAAGATTTTTTGAAGCGAAAAATCACAGAATCATAGAATGGTTTGGGTTGGGAAGGACATTAAAGATTATCTTGTTCCAACCCTCCTGCCATGGGCAGGGATGCCTTCTGCTAGACCAGGTTGTTCAATGTCCCATCCAACCTGGCCTTGAACACATCCAGTGAAGGGGCATCCACAGTTTCTCTGGCCAGCCTGTATCAGTGCCTCACCACTCTCTGAGTAACGAATTTCTTCATAACTTCTAATCTAAATCTGCCCTCTTTTAATTTAAAACCATTCTCCTTGTCCTGTCAGTAGCCACCCATGTAAAAAAGTTACTCTCCCTCATGTACAACTAAAAAAGCATTACATCAGTTAACTGATTCAGAGGATCAGAAACAGACAAACTCAAACACAGTCATCATATTTCAAGTTACAAAAAGTGATTAACCAGGAAAAAAGCATTTCTTAATCTTCTCAGTCTAAAATTATTTAATAACTATCACTAGATAGTTATTAAATTAAGTAAGTATAGTTTCCTCAGACATTTTCTGAAGAAGGAGAATGAACATTTTATGTGAATAGACAACACAAGACTAAAAGCCTTGTCAAACAAATGATATATCAAGTGGATAGTTTTATACTCTGTTTAAGTGAAAATTTACTAGAAGAAATGGGGAAAAACTGGTAGCAGAAGAATAAAGTAGTAAAAGAATAAACACTATTTCTAAAAAATGAAACATACTGGATGTATGCTTTTTAGGCCTTAAGGCAGTACACAATTTTAAGAATGTATTAGAATATCACCTTTCCTAACTCTATAGCTAAAGCAGCTCTCCAGTATGCAAACACTATTACGTGATAACTTATATCAATTATTTGCAATTTGCATATTTTATTAAATATAAGGCTGTAAGTACATCTGTAAGATGTGTTTTATATACAGGTTAAACACACATGCTCTGTAAAGAGATGTACAGTATAATAGCATATATTATTATATTTTATTATAATATATTTTGTATATTATAATTACACAGATTTCTGTGACTGTTAATATAGACCTGAATTTCTGAAAATTAAGAACATGACTCAATAATAAATGAAAGTTTCTGCATTTCATTGTCTCAGACATTATTATTGTTGTTGTTGTTGTTGTTGTAGTTATTATTATTATTATTATTATTACTACTCCTCCTCCTCCTCCTTCTTCTCCTCCTCCTATTATTGTTTAGGGGGTTTTTAATGTGCTTTGCACAGAGTACATCTTAAAGTCACATTTTTAAAGCAAGGATAATGGCAGCTTCACTTGAATGAGATTTATCAGCTGACAAAGCCATCAAGGCAGCATGCTGCTGGCTGTAGTCCAATTCCCCCACATACATATCACCGTCTGGTGTGTAAGCTAATAGCAGTCTGGACTTACATCCTGCCCACTTCTCAGCCAGCTCTCTTCTTCCCCTGCAGCCACATCTTTAACAAGGAACTGTAATGAGATCTGGCCACCTGACACAGTAAGCCTCTTGTAACACAGCTTTGTTTTAAAACTTTCATGTCTACTACATTGCAGGTGTCAGGGATGAAACTTAATATACAACCAATGAAGTTACTAAGCCGAAATATGCTGATGTCTCTATCTACCTGATGGAATGTGTGATTGTACTTACTTTTGAGAATGGATACCTCAAATAAAACCAGATGCCTGCACATTCCAAGTATATTTCCTCTCCAGAAATTGTGAACTCTCAAACAATTAAAAATCAATATTTAGCATATTAATTACAACAATTGCTACAGAATTAGGCTTTCAAATATTCCTTCTTTGATACCAAGAGTCATACTGTATAATGTATTGGTTTGATGTACAACATCAAATGCCATGCCTAGCAATTACCAACATACCATACCTATTAATTACCCAGTCAGAGCCAGGCTGGATCACTGACACTGTCAAGCTGCTTTGGCACAGCTACTTAGTTGTCTTTGTGAACATGTGGGTCAAGTCAAAAAACAAATGTCACCAACAGAAATAAGCTTTGATTCTTAATGCATTTCAAGTTTCTGGAAAGAGGAGGTGATTGTTTCACTACAGAGCTGAACACTAACAAAGTAAGTAGTCAGTAAAGTTTTAATGAATGTACAGCCTTGGAGATAGAACACCGGGCTGCAAAAAACACAAACAATTCATTATTGGCAGATTGTTAAGTGAAGACTATTTCATCTCTTCAAAATGTTTCCCCTATGCGTTTTGGAAACACTACTTGACAGACTATTTTGTGTAGAAACACCATCAGTGATACTAAAATGCGACAATTCAAGTAATTTTTAAAGTGGGAGTTTTAGTTCTTTGGTATGAAATGTATTTATGTAGTACTTATTTCTGTACTATTGTGAGTGTACTTATATAATAGTTTGAAATGCATTTATTTTTAGAAAAAAAGTACTCCTTTGGTAGAAAGTATTCTAGAAGCATACTGCACAATTTTCATTGTAATACATACACCCAAATACCACACTCACACATACAATCTAAATTGAGTAAAATACCATCTCTGGGATTACCAAGGTTTTACTACAAAAATCTTGATGAGGCTCTTTAATTTACATAACAACTGAGAACTTCTTTCTTTACGTTGAATTTTTGCTAGGAGATTTTATCAGTGTAATTTTTAATACTGCTGTGCCTTTAAAGTTCATTCAAGCAGTTATTTGGGTCCTCACATAGGAAAAATTCAGATAAAACCTTACGACAGTTGAGAAATCATCTAGAATATGCTGTCATAACACCAAGTAAATATTTTGAAGGTTTAACCTAAAAATCAGTCAGAACTTGAGGACATATTGGAAAACCAACCCATTATGTCAAAGGCACAGTATCCTATTAAAAGATATAATGCAATTTCAGACACTGATTTGCATAAGATTCTAAACTCTAATCAACTTTGAAAGCTTTAAAAAAACTTGCTAACACTGGCAAGTACATTTTAAAAGTGGGAACATGAAATTTCCACAGTTTAACCTTCTGGGAACTCTTATCTTCATAAGAGTATATTCTTGGTTTACATATATGTGGCAGCCATCCAAAAAAGGCAAAATATACCATTAAAAATGTCTCTTCTATTTTTACTAAACTCCTACCAGCCTCCAGAAATATTACTTGTATTCTTAACTGTTTCCTTACTTAGCATATGCTGGAGCAACCCAGTACGGATTCTCCTCCGCTTCCTTCGCGTGACGTAAAATGGCCTCTCGAGGATTGCTGTCATCTGTCTTATCCAGGGCAATGTTCTTCACTATGTATGATGACAGGGTGACCCCATGAGTTCCAACACGCCCACCACGACCTGTAGCAAGAAGAGAAAAATATTTAAGATTTATGCAAAGCCTGTAACAGGGATCTGATACAAAGAGGTTATTTAATACTATCAGAAAGGGTCTCATTTAGGGCTGCATTCAGGTAGGTGTTTTACTCATTACACAGCTCAAAGTAAGTCATTGTGACTACCAAGTCTTTGCAGGCAAGCACTCCAATCAGACATCACTGCCTTACAGTGCTGGACACTGCCCATACATCTGTGGAGCAGAGTCACCACCCAAAAACACCCAAAAACCCAAATGAGTGCAGATCCAAAGCACAATGGCCCCTTTGGAACCCAACAGCCTGAAATGATTGTGCCTACATTACCTGCTCCTGCTACTGGAGGTTCAGGTTTGTGAGATTTCATGGGGTCCAACCTATCCTTCTCCAGCTGTTTTCTGGTGCTTCGTTGTCGTGGTTCACGGAACATAGGAAGCGCATGGGCTGAAGGGTCACAATTTGGAGAAAATTACATGTTAGAAATTCCATTTTCTTTTTAACATTTTAAATACAAAGAGTTGGATTCTTTCTTGCAATGGAAAAGGTGGCAGGGGCAGCCTCCTAGTTCTTGCACATCCAAACAGTAGTGTATTGAGTCATACTTCAGAGGGTTTCCTATGCAGAATTTTTCAAACATGAAAACAGTCAGATGTCAGGGTTCCTTCAGGCAGGAGCCTCTCATCTGAAATACTGTTTGCACAGTTTACTCATATTTCATTAATTTCTCTGTCATTCAGTTCTCAACATTAGCATTGTGACCAATGAGTTGCTCTTTTCTGAACTTCCCATGTTTCTACAACTTTCTCATATTCTAAAGTCATGACAAGGCCCTTGATACATTCTTGGATCTGACACAGAGTGGAGCGGAAACCCCTCAATGATTATGAATGTATTTTATGTATTTTATGCATATGAAGTCACAATCATGTTCCTTCTTAAATGGCATGATTAATCACCATTGGAAGAATATTCATAATCTGGCTAAATTGTCAGGGTTTAAAACTTCTGTTTCCTCATAAACATGTTGCAGTATCTTCAATCACAGTAATGGTTTTGCTCCACTCAAATAAGAGACTCATTTGTCAGCAATAGAGAAACACCATGTGAAGGGACACGGTTTTCTTGCAGCAACGTTTAGATTTCACTTTCAGATGTGCTCATTGCTGCTGTTTCCCAAAATCTGGGAAACTGTGTAGAGGTCAAATGATCCAATAAAGACAAAAAATAACTAAGCAAATCTTAAATTTAGGCACATCATCTCTATATAGAATATAAAAAGAGCAGGCAGCATTCAGGGACCCATCAGCTTGAATTTTCAGCTTATTTCTGTAAGCCTGTTCAATTTATTAGACTGAGTGAAGTCACAGCCAGGTGATCTTTGGAAATAAAAGTTTAGGCTTTATTTTTGCAGATTTCATGAAGTATGAAATTCCAGGGACAATTTTTTGGCAAGCACTACGCTTGATCAGTTTCCACAGAGCATCTGAGGTGACTAATGCACAGATCCAAGCTTTTGCCATTTGTGGAGTCAAGGTTGTCTAAGGGAAACCCAGGCTCTGTATTGCTGTGTTTTAAAAGTGACACTTAATCCCTTAAAACAACATTCCTGCATTTTAAGTAGCCATTAAGGCAATTCTGATATTACAGAGCAACTAGAAGTCTGAAGGGGAAAAATAAAAAAAAAAGAGGAAAAAAAGAAGAGGAGAAGGAAAAAGGTGCCAGTTCACCTTGTAAAAGCACTTTGGAGATCTTCAGTTCTTCCCAGTTCTCTCAGTCTATCAGTCTGTCTTAAAAGACAGACATCTAACCTCTGAAGAGTTTCCAAAATATGCAACAAACTTTAAAGTTTGCTAAGTAAATCCTTAAAACATTGTTCTGCATTGCTTTATATGAAAGCACCCTTTTTTAGTTTCAAAATGATGTGGAAGAAATAGTTAATCAGGTAGAACTTAGCAATAAAATCCCCCAAATTTGCTTAACTTGGACTTATATCTTTCAATGACATTTATAAATGCCATTGAACTATGGATTCAGTTCCACTGGATTTCAAGGAGAATTTTCTTAAAAAAAAGCTTAAAATTTCTTTAGAGTATAAACACTAATGACAGTATACATAAAGCATTACAGTTAAGGATGTTGTAAGGATGGATTAAGAGCACCCAATGGAGATAAATATCCCTGATCTTTGGCAGCTGCTACTTAACTTTACCCCAAAAATTGGAGCTGGACATCTGTAGCAGTAAGGTAGGTTGGAGATAGCTGTGGCTGGAAAGTGCCCCGGATGTGAACTCAGAACCAAAGTGTCTCAATATGGGTCTAGTTGCCAAGACTGCTCAAACCTTCTCATTCTAAACGTTCTTTTTGTTTATTACGCTGTCAAACAACTTGTTTGTTCTAAAAAAATGGTTCTAGTATGTGTAAGACCAAGACTACTAGAAATCAAAGCTGAACACTCTGGAACTGGAAGAGGATTAAGAGACGCAAGATGACACAACTGTGTGACTGTTCTCATTTTACATGAGGCAACACACATAGGGCAATGCTAATGGGGAGGGCCAAGATATCTCAGTCAATCCCCTTATCCCACTGTAAAATTTGCCATTGGGAAAAGGCAGATCATTAAACATTTTACAATACAATGATAACTATTTTTTATGCATCAGTGAGCCTTAGTATGAATGTAAGCTCTTAAAAACCCTGAGGCTAGGAAGAGTTAAGCTATTTAAAACCCTATATAAATTGGGGTATTTGTTCAAGACATAAATCTCATCTCTGATTTTGTCACTGCAAAGTGGCAAAATTCTTCCTAAAACCATCTACACTGTACAATTTAGTTATGCAAAATTGAAGATTTACAAAAGCTCCACATTTTTTGAGGCTTTCAAATGCACCACAACCAACCATTATTAACAACTTTACAGAGCAGACAGAAGATATATTCCTTTCTGGTTGTGCAATACTACAAGAAGTTTGTATGAAGCACCAGTATCTCATACCAATAATCAATGTCTAATGGAAGACTCCAACTTTTTAGAGGGGAAAAGATAAAGCTGAACGATCTGCAAATAATTTCAAACCTAAGAAAGCTACAGATGCTGCTAGAAAGAAATTTCTTACGTGTTATAATGTAATCCTGTGTAAGAGTCTCTGCTTGTCTCTCTTTTCGTTTTGTTTTGACCACGCATAATTTTGCTCCCCTAGGAGGAAACAGAGCAGTTCAGTTGGTCTGTTTATGTCAAACAGAAACCAGTTTTTATTCAAGACAGTCTCAACAAAATTATACAGTACTCTAAATATTCATAAATGTGTGTATCTTTGCCTGTTCATGCTCACGTGAAAGAGAGTAGAGAGATTACAGTGTTTCTGTTATAGAGCAGTTTATATGACATGCAGAAATAAGGGTGGAAGATTCTTTTCACACTTCATTTGTCCACAGTACTTGTAGTGTGAACATTGAAAGTGCTGCTCTCCAAACGTGGGCAGTATAATATTATTCTTCCTAAGCAGCAGAGGTGGCAGTAACACCAAGGCAGGAAAGACAGCATAAGCCTGCCTGCAGCAAAATTAATTTAAACCATTGGTAATTTCCTCCTCATGGTAAATACCAGGAAACAAACTGGGCACAAAACTGCTCTAGGGCTCTGTGGTCCAAACAATGATGATTAACTATCTTGTTCTCTAAACTGACAAAACCAGAAAAATAACACTTATTTCTGAAAATCTTGTAAACCAGAGTTTATCTTCACATCCAAGTGTCTGGGTCACAGAAAGTATACAGAAACCCTGAATTGTAACAGTTTGGTTTTGGATGCCAGCAAAACAAAGATGGGTGCATATAGGGGAAGAACACCTTATTTATACCACTCAGTATCAATGATGTGTACTTTTCCTCCCAGCTGACAGGAAGGGAGCACCCCTTACTGACCTTCCTCCCAGTAACCTTCCTCCCAGTAAGGAAGCACACTCCACTGCTCCGGCCAACCCAAATGTTCAAAGCAAATTAATCGCAAAACAAGTATTTATAGGCTACATAGGCCCTCTTCATTTTAGGCTGACAAGTCACCATATGATAAATCAGTACTACTTTCCTTAGATACACAGGCAAAATCCACATGTGATAAATCAGCGTGGCAGAGAAGACTAAAATAAAGATGGGAATGTGCTTCCTCGCTTTGCACCTTGTCAAATTGGGTCTTCCAGTATGACTTCACCAACACTGAAAATTGATGCTTCTAAACAAGGTTTTTACTTCAGTAAAAAAATATGCAGTAAAAAAGTATGACTAAATAGAATAAATATCCATTCAGTAACACTTCACTGGCAACCTCCATGAGATAGGAGGAAAGGGTGGTTATTCTTACTGCAGATTTCATGTGAGTGAAAAATGAAAGCATTTGTAAACTCAGGTAGAACAGCCAGCATAGTAGAATAGGAAATGCCCAGAGGAAAATGCACCACTTTCCAATTGATTATTTTGTCTCCTTCTATTGTTGTTAAATAAGTAAAACTCTGCTAAATGAATGTTACTAAACCAGATTTTCTCATTTCTTAGTATCATCACTGAATCACAGAATCAGGCTAAATTTGAGGGGGAAAAAACCATAATAAAACACGATTACATACCTCTGGCTTTTGACAGGATCATAGTACACTTTGGCTAAACCGTTCCCAGTACCAACCATGATCTGGTTCAGCTTGGGATGCCAAAGACAACGCACAACACTCTAAAACAAAGTGAGATATTGACAGTTAGTTGGTCACTCATCTGGATCTCAGAATTAATAATCACATTGTCAAAGAGTGTATCACGCTGTACTAGGAACAAGCTTAAGCACATGAATGAGTATGCAAATATGTGAATGAAGGAAAATTCCTCTCCAGAGTAGAATACTATGTCAAAAGAGTGACAACACAAGGATATAGGCAGGGAAGGAAATAAAAATTGGTGACAGTGTGATAACCAGTGGTTTCCACAGACTAATTAATCCAGGATCTTCACGGGTATAATGGAAATGGAAAGTTGAAGCGGGATTTGAAGGAGAACAATTAAGTGCTTCAGATATGATATAGTGATCCAGGCCTTTATGACTTTTGCATTCTTATTTTTAACTCTTAATTCTCTCACTTCATTCATGACTTTTTCCCTTCTTGTCATACACTCCTGACCTTTCACTTGCTGACTGCAGAAACGGAACAGATGCTGATTTTCACTCTTACTTCTTTCTTCCTCACAACACTAAAAACTCGGTATTTGAAGCCAATGTCTCACACTACTGTCACCCTTCTGGTCAGCAGTGAAATTCATTTTCAGACATTAAGAGTATTGTTCTACATGTGACTTTGAATCTCCATGTGAGTACTGTTTCAGTCTGATTCAGCAGGCCAGGACAGAAATTGTAAGACTCAAACCTCTGACTCAAAATAGCCAAAGTGGCCACAAACTGCCACAAAGGATAACTCATATCATCAGAAACACAAAAGAAAGTATCTATTTCTGACAGTTAGTAATGCCTTAAAGGGATAGATATTGTCCAAGGCTGAAGTTGGTTTGTGCCACTTATGTAATAAATGTATCCAGAGCTTGCAAAATGCATTATCCTGTTGATTCTTCATGGAACAATGCTACCTTTTCTAGCCTTCCCTTTCTTGTCCCTCCACTTCCCATTTCATGTTCCGTACTATCTCTGGTTTTGTCCAGATTCCATTTTTTTGAATGCCACAAGGCACATGACATTAAAAGTATTGAAAAAATTCTGAAATCCATTCAGCCATCATGAATCAGAACTTCATTTTACCACAAGATGATGCATGACACTCTTCTGAGCTGTCTTTTCTGCTTTATGTTCTTGTTTAAGAAGAAATACCAAGTGAGATGAAGTTTCATTAATCAAATAGCCATTCTTTACAAGGTTCCTCAGCAAAACATCCTCCTTCTACATACCCACACATAGAATATTACACCTTCCCATTTACTTACAGGTATAAATAAAACTGGCTTGCTTATTACAAGATTAACTACAGAACATTTTTAGAGGTAAATCTGAGGTACAGAATACAGGCTTGACAATAAGTTGTTTGATTCAAGTAAGAGTCTTACATACTATTATGTAACACTCAAAACACTAAAGTAACTCTAAAATACCAAAGCTAGCAACAAGTATTGAAGGTCAGAGGTGGGTGGCCTTTTCTTTTATTAATATTTATTGCATGTGGTTAGCCAGTCTTTTTAAACTCTGTAGTTAATGTGGTTCTCCACTTTCTACTGTCAAGTAAATGTATTTTATAGCATGGTAGTGGATACCAGCCAACAAAAACAAGCCTGAGACAGTGTGGCTCAGCGCTGATGGGGTTTGCTGAGTTTCTAACTTGTCAAACATGCACAGCACACTTAAAACCACCATGGCACATGCTACAGAGCAGGCAAAAGAAACTGCCATTGAATGCAGCCCTATAAATCTTCTGAAACTGTAAAACTTTCCCAGAATATAATTTGTTAAAAACTAAACAAACTCAAGCTCTGAACATGCAAGTAATTTTAATAATCCACTGGCATATAAACCTACTTTATAAGAGATAATAAAAACTACTTAGGCAGTTTTCAGATTATTTTAGAATCTGACAATACTTAAAAAATACCAAAATATTGAATCCCTGAACCATATCCTAATAAATTTTCCCAATCATACAATCCTAAAGAAGCAAAATTCTAATCAAATATACAACTAAGGGATCATTGCAAGAAGCTAGGTCTTAACACTGGGAGGAAAGCGTAAGGAGAATCTTTATTATACAAAAATAATTAACACTGAAAGAGCATTTATCCTCTGATGCCTCTAACTTCCCTATTGCCTCCACTCAGAATAACTCAGAGAGACATTTTTATCACTGGTAACGTTAAACAAATTCCATCTCAAAGAAGGTCCTACCTCCTAGCTCTCCAGGCAAGTAAGTATGCTAATTGCAGAAAAACAAGTATTTTTCTGCCTTGGCCTACCTGCACATAGGCAGATACCCACCTACTGATACTGAATTTTACACAACTACAGAATGGTTGTGGTTGGAAGAGAGCTCTGGAGACAACTCATTCAACCATTCTGCTCCAAGCATGGTCAAATACTATAGACAGCTCAAGATATAGCCCAGTTTAGTTTTTAGTATTTCCAAGGATGGAGACTCTACAGCCTCTCTTGCCAACCTGTTTCAATGTAGAACCAGCCCTATGTGAAAAACCCCAAAAACTCTACCACAAATCCCATAGAATTTTCATTTGTTTAAAAAAAGAAAAAACCTATGTAGACTCTGAAAACAAAAAAATTCCACATTTTAGCTTAGCAAATTAAAAATAATGTCTTATAACAAATAAGTATGATAAAATGCAGAATGTATCATCACATAAACAACTTCAACAGTAGAAGAAAAGACTGCTTTAATGGTTGGATGTTTCGGGCACTATGCTTTCGGAGAATTAAGTCCTGGAAGCCTGTCATAAAAATCCTGAAAATAATTTTCCATAGAATTCATGTGGCCAGGTTTGTGACTATAAGAAAATTACAAAAGATAATTACTGGTAACCATTTTTAAACTGTCTAGTACTTTTGCTGTGGCAAAAGCATCAAGTTCTTCAAATGAAATCAATCTGAAAAGTCTTCAGCAATGTCTATTGCGTATACAAACACAGTAGTTTGCATTGGTAAATATTGGGAAAAGATTGTGAAAATATTTTTGTGAAGTCAGGCAGGGAAAATGTTAAAAATATTAGAAACACTCCAAATTTACCTTCTTCATTCTCAATGTGAAAGAGGTTAGAACTGATTCAGTGGCTGTTATTGACAGCAGACCTTTGTAATTATTTTCAGGTGACTTGACTGTCTTGTAATACTGACAAACTGAAAGCTAATTAAAAAATTATCTATACAATTATAAAGATATCGTTTCCTGCAAACTGGATGAAAATGCTTACCTTCTTAAACAATTGCCTAATGATATAAGAACATGTTATTGATTATTCCTGAAACTAATCCTACCTTTTTCTAAAGCTGCTATACGATTGTTTTAAATTTAAAAAAATCTATTACTCAAATAATACATAATTTCTAAACTAAGTACAATACTCACTTCAGACTCACAACTCTTATTTTTTAAATACAGTTTTAGAAAATTGTATTTATAATACATCAAAAGCTTAATAACGTGGTAATCTCAATGTAAAACTCAAACACATACACAAGTGGTAGGCAAAAGAGATGTGCAGTCCTGGTTCGTGCAGCTCCCAAATAGGTCTCACCCCTATCAGTTCTCACCTGTGTGTTTTCCCTCTGTGTCATACAAGCAGAGCTGTTGCTGCATGTAAAAAGTAAACAACACCAAATAATTTTTCTGTCAGGTTACTCTCCATCCAGGTGAGCTCACCAGGCAACTACACACATGGTTTTCCTGGTACCATGAAAGTCCTAGTGCTTTGACATGAGTTAACAGCAGTGTCTCTAAAAGAGAAACCGAAGCCTGAAACATCATTTTCTGTAACACAGAAAGGGACATTTATTCTGGCCCAGAAATACACCCCTGTGTTTAAAAACACAGGCAAAGTGAAGAATAACTGAAGTAGATTTGTCAGCAAGCAAGAGCTAATTACCTCAACTGAAACTGTCCAGAGCACTTGGGCAACACCCCAACAGAAGTAAACAATGCAGAGAGGGCATTTTACAAGGTCAGCAAGAAAAGATTAAAATGATTTGTGGCATAGGAATGGAAAATTTACCCCCTAAGATGAAACCATGAAGCTGGTAAGGTCATAAAACTACAGACTGATGTCAAGGACTGAAAGAATTTTCCCGGATCTTTGCTTATAAAGATGGTTTGATACTGCAGCAGTGAAAGCAAAATTCAGTTCCCTGGCCCAAGCTTCAGGTAAAAACATTCCATTTTTACTGAATCCACCTGAGTGTGCATAGAGCTGATCCAGGATGGGAAGAGCAGTCTCCAAGGAGTCAGAACAGATTGGAGGCAGAAAAGAAAGGTTAATATTTTCCAGTAAGAGGGACTATGAGTGGTTAGAGATTACACATCAGCAGTGATTATGTGGATTTTAAGAAGCTTTGGCAAGGATGCACTACAACAAAACACATAAAGAAAAAAATCATTACTGAGCTGCTGAAGAAAGTATTCCTAGTTCCTATAAATTACAGTGAACACATGGTCTTCCCACAAACGTTACTTCTTAGACCTGAAATAATTTTCTTCAGAACCTGAACAGTCATTTAATCTCATCAATATCTTTTGAATCTACCAAAATGAGGTTGCTCATTATATAACAATATAACAAGAACATATATAAAGAATGTTTCTTGAAAGCATTATTCACCTCTATCCTATTTCACTCTGCTGCAAAAGATTAAGAGAAGATTCAGATTTCGGTCCATCACTGCTTTCTTGTATTCCTATACTAACATTTTACATGTCTGTGAACTGATGTTGTATAAAAATATTTTTTTTATTTGGTGCATTTCAGCTGATATCCAGAAAAATCTAGCTACCTTTTTATGAAAGAAGTCCTAAGAAAACAGCTAATCTTTTTTTGTTAGCAGAATTTTATTAAACAGACACATATGTGTGTAAACATTATTTGCTACAAGATGGGCATGATCATAGTTTCACTATTTTCAAAAAAATTTCAAGAACATTTACATTTTTGACATAAATAGAACTATCACCATACACTTTTAGAGAACGTAGGTCAATAGGACTATATACTTTCTTTGCTACTGCAAAATGAAAAGTAAATTAGAGGGGCCATATTTTACGGTGATGTTTTAATTTCTTTCCCTGCTTTCAGGAGGTCTCAGTGCTTCTCATTCAGGCATTGTTTTCTTTGGAAACAACCCTTTCTCCCTAAAGACAGTTAAGTTTTAAGGTTAAGTACCATGCAGTTGTCTTTGAAAAATAACATTTCATGTAACGTGTATTTTCAGATAACAAATGATAAAGTATCAGCTTATTCAAGTTCTTTAGTAAAGCTCCTCCTGCCATGCAGGGAAGAGGAAAGAAAAACATGTTTCCATATCAGTTATGCACTGCTGGAATAAACATTTTTCATTTCTTTTTCTTTTCACTTCAGGTACACGCTTTCCCTCTTCTCTGATTGTTCTTGATTCTCAACTTGCTTATACATCTGCTCCAAAATGCCAGATAAGACTAATCAGTTAACAGCAGTTATCAGACTTTTCGGCTAAGGTCACTAAATTAATGTCTCCTCCCACGGCTATTAGTATAAAACATTTAAATTAAAACATCGACCACAAACCTGCTTTGCAGACTGCATCTATCCAGTTCCACCCCTACATAAAACTACCCTGAGAGGGTGTAAATCTCTACGGAATGATGTTGACATGATGTGTTAAATGTGCTGACAATATTCCACCTGTAAACTGGAAAAATCAAAAGTGATCTTCCAAACTGACACTAGAAGAAAATACTGCTGATTCCAGAGAAATACAGAAAATGGAAACATGCTACTCCTAAGTTATCATGCACGTCTGTGAAGCAAGAATTCATGGGCATTTGATGTTTCCTTCACATGATGCTTCCTTAAAAGTGTTACAATTTAGATAGAGTTCTGTAATTCCACGGTGAAGTTGCTGATGTTTTGACAGTTGTTTGGAAACCAAGTGCAACTAAGAGAGCGTAGGCTTCACTCTCAGCTAGCACAAGCCTTTCACAGAGTGGCAGGCTTTTCTCCTGAAAAAAGGCTACAGTCACAAAACCTTAAATCAATAGAAATGAATGCAGAAGTAACCCATTATCTCCTGTTGTGCTACAGGCTACGTCAGAAACAAGAGATAATATGTTCTAGCAGTTTAGAAGCATAAAATAAACACCAAGGGAGGGTAGTGAAGAGCTTAGGTGGGACTTGTTTCATCAAACTTAAGATGTCTACACCTCTAGTTTTTGGAGGTCTACTCTTGAAATATCTTTCACCTCCCTTTACAGTTAACAGAGAGTAATAAGCCTTCTACAGTGGCCTTCACCTAACCTATTTTAGAGATCTATTTTAGGATGAGATAAAATCACAGTCTGAATATGTTTATTTTTCTCTGTTGATTAGAAAAGGAGCCTAGGGTGACTGGATCAGCTGTAGACATCTATATTTGGTCAGGTGAATCCCTACTGCCTACAGTGGCCAAAATAACTATATAAGAAAAACAAAAAACTATTACAGCATGTTGTACTACTTAGATAGAACTCCACACTTCTAGGATAAAGAATCCTGGTAGCCACATTGAATACTCCTAGTGCAGAAACAATACAGCAGGTCTAAAACTGTCCAACAAATCTCGAAAACCTTAGCTTCAAAGATCAGGTCTAGCTCTGGAGATACTTAAAAACTGCACAGGGATAAAACAGAAAAAACTCTATGTTTACACTTACTGCTTACCCCTTTCCTAACCTACAATCTAATAAATAATTCCTCAGAACCTGTTCTGAAGTTATACAATAAAAAAGCAAAAGCAAGAACTGCCGCTCTAAGAAAATATTTTTGGTTAGGAAAAGAAAAACTTAAACAATCCTTCTCTCCTTCCTATGTGCAAGCTTTGCTTCAGTGGCCGTGACGGTATGTGATGGTCTCTGTTTGAACAGCGCTGCTTGGATTTGCTGCACTTGGCCATCCAGGCAGTCAGATAAGTGACATGTCAGCAGGGAAGACAGCAAACATGTAACATGACATTCTGACCGTGGTCATGGATTCTCTAAGGGCAGGTGACCCCAGCAGTGGCTAGTGGGGCTCTTCTGACTGAACTGAGTATTTATCTTAACTGTAATCATTACAAATTCCAGTTGTTCTGAAAAAAAACCTTGCCTGTCAAAATCAGCACAAGTATGCATGTAATTAGTTTATTTAGCACATCTGTTCTGTCTTTTTCTCCTGTAAAACTCCTACACTTTTAGTGAAGAACTGCTTGCAGTATTTTTTAAACACATAGGACCTTAAAACATAATAAGCAATACTACTTAGGAAGTCTACAGTAAAGAACAATTACCTTTCAAATTAACATTGTCTGTTACCTAAGACTGTATAATTTATATTTGAGAGGGGTAAGCAATTCCAAGCTTGTGCTGAATTGAGGGATCAAATCAGTGTGGTCTTTCAGCTTAATCTGCTATAGTTCTGGAATTTGGAAAACATTAAGTTCTTCTGACTTTAGGGATTGTCTTCCCAGAAGAGAAGGGGATTGTACAAAGTTATTTCAGAAAAAAAATCTATTTATATAATATATTTCATATGTCTTCTCATACAAATGTTTAGATGCCAACTGCTGAAGACAGCTTCCCACTACAATATCTTCCAGTGACTGTTCCCCATCCCTGTTTGGTTACCACCCCTTTCGAACAACTTCTGTAATTAGGAAAGATACTAAAGCAGGGACTTTCAAAAGGTTTTCCATTTTATAATAAAAGTGTGGAACCATTTAGAAACCTCAGATATTTAGACTGCTGTACAGTGGATACAAATCTAGTCTTTTTACAAATTTTCACGGACATGTTTAATGTGGCTCACAGTTTTCACTGACGAAAAAAATCTCTGCCACTTTTTATGAAACACACCCCAGCAAGAATGCAGACACTATTTGAGAAAAGAGAGGAAAATGCCTCAAAATATACTAAAAATCTCAGGTTGAGCTGAAGGAAAGATCCATATGCAATCTAACTTACAGGCAGTAGAGTGACTCCTTCCTGTCTCCAAGATCTCAATGCTTTAAAATATAGCACTTACTTCTCTCATGCTCTCACACCGTGAAGTTCAAAAACAGGCACTTCAAGAGTTTTAGGCAAGTGTTTCAACACATTTTTCCCCTAGTTAACAGATACTTTCTCTCCAATTCTATACAACTGAAATTTAAGGAAAAACTAAAAAAATAAAATCAGAAACTCAATATTGAGAACTGAAGTTAATGGTAATCTCTACCTGCAGACATACTATCATTTCTATGGAATCATCAAAGACCATTGATAATGATGGTTGAAATGAAGAACAGAAAGTAAAATTCACTAATAAAGTTAGCATAGTATGGAAATGCTTATTTTTTTCTCCTACTGTTACCTTGATTTCTCTGCAGACAATCTGCATGAAATATCAGCTACCTCTGCTGCCCTCCAAGAGCTACAGAATTTCTGCCTATAGAATGGTAGAAAGGCAATGGTGCTCAGGGGGCCATATCAAGTCCCACTGCACACTCTCTAATCTCTTTTCCCTGGTGTCTTAGAGTGGTGATACAATAGCCATCTACCTGGCTTGCCATGCTGCTCTGCCTGGAAAAGCCTGGTCTGCCTCCTGGAAGCACTAGAGGAGGGGAGAGATGGGCGGGATAAAACTGTGTAACTCTTAAAAAACTGCTGTATATCTAATAATTTTTAAAAATTTAATAACAGATTTAGGAGTATGCTATTTTCAAATGTCTGCTAAGCTGAATACCAAATGTTTCCACCTTGTTTCTTCTTTCAAGCAAAAATATGGTTAACACTTATATGTTCATATTATGCATGCTCTGACTAAAAGAAAAGGATGCTCACATAATTGAAATGTACTAATACTATATTTAAAAATCTACTGTAAATCCCAATTGCAAAAACCTTCAGGTTTGAGATTCCCCTGGAGCTCTTCCAAGGAAAAGAGCCAACTACAATAAATAAGGTGAGAGGTGAGGGAATATCTACAATGGAGTGGCCTGATATCATTAGATTTAAAATACTCATGAGAATGTACTAGTGGAGGAAAGAACACTAATGTTTTTCCCTTGTGAAACGTGACTTAGAAAATGTGTGGAAACATTCAATAGAAAAGGAACCAGAAATGGATAAAACTTAAGTTTTCTATAAAGAAACCAGAAATACTCTAAAAAATTATCAGTGGCCAATTCTTTAAAGAAAGATTTTAATATAGAAAATATGGGTAATAATGCTGTACCATTTACCTTTCAAGATATAGCTAGAAAATATATTCTTAGAAGTGCATTGAGACACTGAACAGTACTTTCCTATTTTGATGAATAAAAAGGTAAATTAATCAAGGTGGCAACCTGTTTCCCTTGTAATTGCAATGTAGTGTATTTTCAAGCACCTGGTCTGTTAAAATTACAGCCCTACTTTCATCACCATATATCACAAAACTAAGGCAGACAACCTTCATGTACATCCCCATTCCCTGTCACAGGGACAAAACCCTCACAGTTTATTACTTTTGCATACCCCAAACCTCTGGTGACAGCTCCCCTAAAACAAAGTACATGCTGCTCCAGGTTACACAAACGGAAGGGCTACATTGTCCTTACATATATGGAAGCAGAGAATAAAAACCGACAAGTTACTACACTGTAAAAGAAAACACATTCCTGTGTTTCACCTCTCACACTAGAATTATTTTTTTTTACTTTAAAAAATACATAAATTTACTGGGTCTTAAATATTGTATTCACTTCCTTATGGTGGATTTTCCTTTTAAATAAAACAAATTACTTTTAAAAAACCCCAACAAAACAACACAGAATGATGATCCCTTCCAGAAGTTAAAAGAATTTATTTTTCTTAAATTGAAAAGCTTTAAATCTTACTGAAATGGGCCACAGTGGAAAAGCCCTTTACTATATTACTGCACCTTATAAATACTAAATGATATTGTTTGAGGTCAAGAAAAGAAATACTGCAATCCTATATCAACTGTGCATAAAGGATGCTGGAAGGTTCATATTCCTTATTCCCTCTCTCCTTTTCACTCTTTCATCTAAAAAGAAGCTTTATTTATAGCTTGTCTCTGAAGACTTTCTTGAAACATCCCTTAGAGGTATTTTCAGAAATATTTAATAATTTAACTTTTGCTTATATTTGAGAAACTAAGAAAATATTGAATAATCCTCCTAACAGAAATTAGTTTCCCAAAACAACCACAAATCTTTGTTTTAGGATTGCTGCTTATCTACAAAAATCTGTGGGATATTTTAAAAACTAGCACATCTCCGTTTATAACCTACACAAACTCATCATTCTGGCTCATTTTTAAATTAAATTATTACTTAAATTTTCATTATAAATCAGCAATTTCTGTAACTGTACAACTTTTTAAAAAATTTTTCCTTATTCAGTGCCCATTCTGCTTGGCATTAATGGGGTGTAGTACTTGTCCTTTCCATATGGGGAAAATGACTACTCTGCTGCTGCCAAGATCAATCTTGTCTGTAATAAGGATAACTACTGGGTGATCTGTTGGAACTAGCCAAATGAATGACAGACATGTGAGAGTGATTCAAGTGCCTATCCCCAGCTATTTTAAATTAAACTGACATTGGGGGAAATGTTGTGTACCCAATTCTTTTTCCCATACACTAGGTATTTATAACCGGTTCCCATGAAGATCTCATTCTTGCATAACCAAACCAAGAATTAAGAATAAACCCTCTCTGACCTTAATCTGTCAATGAAATCTCCCTTCTCTTCCAGACTGCAGTTACAGATATCCCAAAGACGAGGCCTCATTACAAAGCAGCTACAGGTCTTCCTGCCTCTCATGCTACCTGAGGAAAAGCTAAATGGCCTCTGAGTTTCTGGACATAAACCTGTATTCCCATATCCTAACAGTATGATTTCCTGACATCTGTTTAAACGTCTTTATTGGTGTAAATGCAGTGAAGAAATGTTCTGCATGCAATTATAGGTATTTCAGATGAAATAAGCCTCTAATGTTCAAAATGAGAAAGTTTAATATAAGTATTTTATTTGGAACATTTGAGGTGAGAGCAGAAGAACTGCCATTCATAGATAATACTGTAAAGATAGAAGATAAAGAGATAGAAAAACTACAAAAAAAGCTGCACATTCATAACGGAATGTGTTCAAGTTGCATTAAAAATAGAGGAATTGTGTACAGTTTAGTATACATTGACATTGCCATAGTACAAAGCCCTCATAATTTCCAATTGTCCACACTGCACCAGAGTATGGCTGAGATACTGCACACAGAGCATCAGCTTCCTTATGAGAGTGGGAGAGGCAGGAGCTCCCACCCTGATATAACTTTGATGTAATCTGCAGTGAGCAAATGACCCTGCCAGTAACCTGCAGCACAGGGGATTTCTCTCCTTGATAAACGCATGGGAAAAAATCAACTGAGTGCTATTAACTACAAAAATCCTCTGCCTGCGTCAAGATACCTCTAAGACACCAATCACTGGAGGCAAAAGAATGGTCAACAGAAGCACCTTTCTGTGTTTGTCCAACTCACACCTCCTTCAGCTACTGGCCAGAGACAGAGCCCATGGTCTCCATCTCTTTTGACATTACTTTTTCTTCAAAAAGTATTGCTGTTTATCTAAGAAGCTTGAATTCTACAAAAGTCCTAATGCCTACATGATAGGATAGAATTCAGGAGGGGATACAACAATATAATTATTTAGTCACAGAATGTGGCTGAGAAAAAAATCAAACCACTAATACAAGAGAAGAAAAGCAAATTAATATTCTATACCCAGCCACAACAGCAGAAACTAATCAGACTGTTATTCCATTAGTAAAATCACAAGGTTTCACTCCAGCAGCTCTGAAACAGTAATGGATTTTCTCATGAAACCTTGAAAGAAAAGGTGAAAAAAGGTTTGTGTGGTATGATGGAAAGGAATGCCAGACACTGCTTTGGTCAAACATTCCCATTAAACATTTTCTCATTACCCACTAGGTTCACTCACAGGCCAATTTCACTGGCTATTTACCAAGGAGTTTCAAGATAATGTTTACTACTCTTTACTGTTATTCAATTTTCTCCGCTTGTTAGCATTTCCCTTAAAAAAATCCTCATGAAATTGAAAGAGTAACAGATTAACAGTTTATACTTTTCCTTCACAGCAGATTTTCTTTTATTCTGATTATATATATTCTACCACCAAACTTGTCTACAAACTGGTATACTGGTGGACTGAAAAAGTCTTAATATTTTAATTTTATACTTGAAATAAATTACTAAAGATGCCTTTTTTCTTTAGCAGTTCAGATTAAATCCAACTGAAAACACTAAAATTATTTCATTAGAAAGGAGAGCAGATCAAACTCTTTGCACACAGAGATACTGGTTTATTTGTACTGTTATTACTCATGTAGCATGGTACAATTTCATCTCTGCAATGCCCCAAAAAAACCAATATAGAGTAAAATTATGTATTTCAGCACTAGGCAACATGCAAAATGTATAGAAGTATGACAGTTGCAGAAAACAAACGGAAGTCTTACATGACATTACGTGTTTACCTTTACTTGCACTAATGCTAAATGCTAACTGCATGTTTGAGAGTAGAAAGAAAACATGGAAACTAGGAAAATAGCTGACAGAAAGCAAGTAATTACTGCAATGCTGAAAAAAATGCTTTGAAAAACTACACACAAGATATTAATCTACCAGTTTACAGGCCAATGATCTTTCCAACAAACAGCATTTACTGCTTACAAAACATAAAAGCCAGCTTCTTGAAAATTCATTTGCTTTTAGCATGACTTTACGCGTTTATATTTCATCAAACACTGCAATTTGAGAAGAACAAGAAAAGAACACTAATGAAAAGGCCAACAGATACAAACAGTAGAAACACCTTGAAAAAATATACTGCTTTTATTTTGCAATGCCACTAATAGTAACATTGCTTCTTTTAGATTCAGGTTGTTATGCTAAACTGTGTTTTCCTTAGATGTGTAGAGTTAAAGTTGTAAGCTAGACAGACTCGTTGTACAGATATTAATAGTGCTGACTCACTGAAAATTATGTCATAAGATCAGTATTTATAACTCTTAATTCTTCACCTAATATTTCCATTATTTTCATTTCCACTACATGCAAAGCTGAAGAATGACAGTCTTACATTTTATAACCACGAATGAAGAAAACCAGCAGCACTAAAACTCTATAGACCAAAGTGATTTACTACCGTCTTAAAAAGTACCATATAAATATCAGCACCTATACAATTTATAGTATAAAATTATGAACCTGCTTAGATTTGTACACATACTTAAAATTTTTCTATGTTAGTGGCCCCAGTGAAGTTGCTTATTGACAGTTTCCTACTGTTGTGTCTCAGTTTCATGTCACTTTTGCATTTTGAAGCAAAGAACAGAAATTTACCTTTCAATTCTGAGAGAAACTGATAGCAAAGCAATCTTTTGTGGACTCCCCTATAGCACTATCTATCTTAGCAGGTAAACAGATCCTCTATTTCCAAGTGAAAATTTTATTTCCTTTGCATGCAAAACAAAAGCAGTTAAGTTCTTTTGGAGATACAGGATCCACCATTGACAAGCTCCTCCTTCTTGAAGTCTTGGACCTGAAGTTTCTGCACACTGTTACTGACTTGACCACCACCAAAAGGAGATGTCATCATGACCACCTCCAAACACTCAGCTCTAAGGATTTCAAATTAATTGTGAATGGAATTATGAAACTATTTTGTTTCCTGTGCCCACAGATGGGAAAGCTCCTACAAAAACCTACTTCTTGCACTTTATCTTATGTAGTAGTTTTTCTTTCTCTGTCATGAAGTTTCAGAGGAGATACCAAGGCACTCACATTTTCTCTCAGAAAAAGGTTATAAATATTTGTTTATAAAACTTGCATCAGAAAATAAAAATCAACTAGAAACTCTCAGGAGCTGAGGATTGGTGTGTTCCATAGGAGGGTAATTTAAAACCCAGTTTATGCTATTTTTGGAGAAGCTCTTTAGTACTAAATAAAACTTCCAATGTCAAATAAAAATCCCTTGTATTTAGATTATATGTTTAAGATAAAAACAGGTGTTTTTTCTGCCCTAGAAAAAAACATGTTTTCTACATCGATAAGAATTCTGCATTTTTAATTTGCAAGATTGCTGCTCTGGAAATTATCAATATAACAAATTCATCTGTAAGCATATTTTACTTCAGGACGAACTAAAGGAAAAAATGAAATATGAAAAGAAAAGCAAATATAAATGTAGATTTTGTACAAATGACATCCTTCAGAAGGAGGTTTGGTCTGCTGTGCTAGGAAAGACTGGCGTGCTGGCTTAAAAAAAATGCAGAAAGAGAGAGCAATATCCTGAAACAAAGCAACAAAATTGCTAATCTGACGTACTGCAGCAACTAAAGGGACATAAGCATACACTGCCATACTTACCAATGGCAATTCTGTTTTAATTTTGCCCGCTCCTGTTCATTATCATCTATAACCTTACTTGTGTATATCACGAGAGTAAAAGGACCTTTTCAACTATGGTATTGAGATGTTCCCTTCTGTACAAGGGGATAGGTAGTCAGTTCAAGCCATACAGAGACCCTTCTGTATTACACATTGACAACTTCAGGTATTTATATTACTAGTGAGAATAGTGTTTTTTATGGAGACACTCCTAATGATGCCTTCCTTTTGTCCCAAATTGTTGCTTTTAGACAAGCTAGAGTCCACCGAAATACATATAGTAAGCATTAATCTCATCTCCTGGACAAGTAGGAGTTTTTTCACAATAAGGCTTTTCATCATGATAGATAGTGAACTACATAAACGTAAACTACATAAACTACATAAACATCTATTTTAGGATTTCTGTCTCACTTCACAGAGCAGAAATCTTTCAGAAATGCAAGGGTAACACCAAAGCAGAGAAATCCTACTGCTTAAACACCTTGTCCTAGGATTTTTTAAGATTTTTTAAAATTGAAATAAGAATAGCACTTATCCAGGTTACTCTAGCGCTATCTCTTAATCATGAAGTAGAAAAATCGCTATAGTGTTAGTAGAAAACTGCCCGTGTAAGGGGAAAAAGCATATGAATTAGATTTCATTAATATTTTGAATAAATGACAAAAATAAAATACATACCGCATCTGTAACTTCTATCTCATACAGCTTCTGGAATGTCTCACGGTAAAAGAAAAACAGCTTCCCACTGCCACCACCTTTCTTAACAGAGGTGCCTGTGACAAGTATTTTATCATCTGGGCTGAAACAACAATCTGTCCTGTTGAAGAAAACAAAATATCACACTGGGCACATAAAAAAAATTAACATATAGAGAACTTATATATAAATTGTACTCCTTAAAAACAATATTTTCTGTGTTAATCATTTTGAGACAAAACTTTAAAAAAAATCTTTTATTAGCTGCCATCTATTACAATAGTTTTCAGAGTTATCTGTTACAATTGTTACTACAGCTGTGCACAGGATGTGAAAAACTGGCAGATTCAATAAAAATCCACCTCCCAACAAAATCCTCCTCCGCTCAAAAATCTTGTAAGCTTTTCAATATGAGAAACAAACAAGCATTACCAAAGTACTTTCAAATCTGGTTGTCATGATTATGTAAAAGAATGTAGCAGTCATTGAATCTGTTTTTGCTGGTGATACATTATTCAGTGATGCAAGGTGGTGTGTTTATACATGTGACAAAAATGTTTGTCTGTTTACTTTTCCTCTGTGTTACAAATAGTCGTGAAGATTGAGCTGTCCATGACTTGCCTTTCTAAGATCTTGTTTCAAAATTATAAACTGTCCTTAGGGTTCGATTTGGCTGTATTGCAGCTACAGAAATGCAGATCACAACAATAAAAATACTGAAAACTATACTTTGCATTATGCAGTAAAATAAAGCCAGTGCTTCTGACACCATAACTTGAATTCATACCATGTACTTTATGTTATGTCTACTTTTTCATTCAGCTCTTTTTTTATTATTCATAGACTAAATAAGAATGAGGTTTACATCTATATCTCATTACACACACATAAAAGTCTCCTCCTGTAAGGTTGCTAATCTAATCAGACATAAGACGTATGAGACTGAAATATCATAAAAATGAGATCTTTTAAAGCAACACGAATCCCTAAAATAGCCAAGAATTGTCATTGCACAGTCCTCCCTGAGCAGTCCTTTCTGCACCATTGTGGACATAGTGACAACTGAGGATAAAACCTCCAGTAGAATGCCTCCCAATTCAGCAAAAATACTGCTATTTCTGCTAGGTGGAATAAATTAAAGTACTTACATTGGAAAGAAGCTGGGCAGGCCATCTGCTGAATTAAGAGGCTTTTTAAATTGTCTAATATCCCATATCTTTAAAGTGTCATCTCCTGTGAAACAAATGAGACAAAGGTTAGCAATAAATAATTTAAGTCAAGAATTTAGGCATGTCAGAAAATTTCATCCTCTAAGTCAGAGAGAACAAAATGATATAGTAGAAAATGGGAACGATTTGGAAGTTTTTTGTCACTAAATGATTATGACAGTGCAATGTTGAGAAGCTCAATCTGCTGCACTCAAGTAACTTCTCCTAATGGCTCAATTCCATTGTGGTAATCCCTCCTACCAAGAACCACTGTCCACAGTGGAATCAGATTCCTCAATCTCTAATTTATTCTGCGCTTGTGAGCATTGGTGCTTTACTTCTAGGAGCAAATTTAACTTCCAAGATATCAAAAGAAATTTAAAATGTTGCCATGAATGGTCTAGATCAAAAACTAAACAAGTTTTATGTGTCGGGTTTTTACCTGCCCTGAAAAAGCAGGAAGCACAGAAAGCATGTGGAAGTCTTCTCCCTTCTTTAGCAAGCAAACAGCAACAAACTGCTACCTCAATATGGAGAAGCAGCCCTGGAATCAGTCAGAAATCCTCAGGGAAAGAGGCAAAGGGCAGCAAGTGAAACAACACTTGCTGTAACGAAACCTTTTCACCACACTACCTTTAGCCATAAAAGCCAAAATCAGGGTTACAGCAAGACATTTGTAGCAACTCTCATCTGTGTTTGATAAACATAGTGTGACTGTAGGCCAGTAAAAGTCAGGCTGTTTATTTCTTTTTGAAAAGTTATGACATATTAACAAAGTGAGAACAGGGGTAAAAAAGAGATTAGTTAGTTATTCTCAGAGACATCTACATCTGCGCTGATCATCCTTCTGGAACACATACTTCCAGCATGAGGTGAGCTACAGAATTTGAGCTTTGAAGTACCTCACTTGAGCACCTAGATACCTCCTATCACTTGACAGAAGTGCCTTAGCACTTTAAAGGGTGGAAAGCAGAACCTTTAAGCAAAAACTCTCTTTAAAAATACCCAGAGATAGACAAAACGTTACAAAATCTTCCTGACCTAGGAGGAAAAGGAGGCAAGACCTGCTTCCTTCCAAAGCATAAATCTTGCAGGGAAGTAATTTGGTTCCCTACAAGTATTTTTGGACTCATAGCCTTTGAGCTCAAGAGCTCAAAGGAGGCCTTGGTAATAAAATGTTTTTGAAAGAAGTAACATGCTGTAACAAAAGAAATCAAGGCCAGCAGTGCCCTTTACAGGCAAAGCAGTAATGTGTGGCCTCGTACATCATGTATGTTTATATTAAAGACTAGGATAACTCCTTACTACAAAATATTTTTACGAAGTGGACAACTTAAATAAATTATGTCTAGAGCAGAGTATATTTCTGTTCATTGGGAAGCTAAAAAATGACAAGAAAGAAAAATGTTGAGTCCCTGTTTTGGGAATATCTGTTTTCTTATTGTTTCCCAGTAGACTCCATCCCAAGCACTTCAAAGCATTTGGTCTTGTAAAACGAGCCTTCCCTTTTCCCTCCCACCCTCCAAGATAAAAAAACCACTTATCGTCGAGATGTTACATCTAAAGCACCAGCACTTTATAAATGTATGCAAAGGACACCACTTGGCCACTTTGCAAATCTCCTGGATAGGGACAAATCTGCGGCTAGCAGCCAAGGCTGTTCTGTTCCTAGTGGAATGAGCCTTGACATGATCTTCAAGCTGTAGTCCTGCCAGGTTTTAGCACGAAACATGCAGTCAGGCATGTAGCTATAGCTCTTCTGCTAGCAAGAAAATGTAATGGGCTGGTTAAAAAAATTAGAAGATTCCACTAAGACTGAAAGTTGTGGATGATTTCAAGTCAACACTGTCTTAAACTGGGCAGAAATAGAAAGGGAGAAATGCTAGTAGAGTGACTTGTCTAGTGCTGTGAAACTCTTACCATCATTAAGAATTTGCTCAAATTCACTTTTCATAATTAAAATCATCAGTGTGCAAATGCAAATTGGTTCCTAAATCCAATCTGCATTTGGAGTTGAAATCATGGTCCCTATGACCACAGAATATTAACTTTCCTCAGCCCCAAGAAATTTTTCTAGTAGCATCTTTCTACCAATGCTTAAGAGGTTTTTTTACTACAGTGTAGCAGTAATGATCTGTTTTTAATTATTTTATACATGAAAAAAAATAGTTATCCTTAAACAAAAACATATAAACAGAAGTGCAATTCAGTATGAAGCATTCAAAATAGTCTACTCAGATCATTCAGTATTTTTTTGTGATGGCAGACTTCTCCAAAGCCTGGTAAAATTATTTAAAGCTTTTATAGCATTTTTAGTAGCATTTCAAACTCTACTTTTTGCCATTTAATAAGAAGAATGCCAATAAACAGGCTCAAGTCTGACACATTCAGGTCAGACACCATTACACCAATGGTATTGAGCACTGGATTTATCAAGAGCTAACAATTAGGTCCTACAAAAACGGTCTTTGATGAGCCAAGATAGTAAATTTTCAAATGCCTTTTAGTCAAAATAAGGCCAATGCATTAATAGTATAAAGATTTTATCTGATTTTTTTCTTTTCTTTTCAGAAGATACTGACCAGAAAGAAAAGCATAAGAATGCAAATAGGCCCAAATGAAGCTAAAGTGCTGCCAGAAATACACAAATTCACAAAGTCCACAGTCAGCAACACCCTGTTTTAAAAAAGGGAATCCTGTGTTGAAAGCAAAGCTTAAGGATAGAAATTGTTCACAGAGATCACTGAGGAAAGCAAAGAAACATAGGAAATGAGAATTTTAAAAAGTTGCAGCTTAGGAAACACATAGCATAACAAGGCTTCCCAGAATATGTTTATAAACTCTGAGCCTTTTCGTGAAGGTTTATACTATATTTGTGAGGGGCACCTTGCAGACTTCTGTATTCTCTACTGGTTCTGCAAGAGGAGATGCAACAACTACACAACAACCTTTGGAAGCATCACAGGTTGGGACCAAAGCCAAGGGTCTTGGGAGCAGTGTTACAAATTGAGCAATCTACACCTACATTTGAAATAGTTCTTACCATCACCTGCATGCATACCAGTCTGATCAAATATTTAAGTGCATCATTCTCTCTAAATATATGGGATGAACATATGAACATATGGAAAGAAGGATACTGGAAGACTTGCATAAAGCCATTTCAGCTCCAAGTCTTGCAAATAGTTGACTATGCCTATTAAAGCTAGTAAATACATTTTTGGCATTGCTAGAATGAACATCAGTGTTCAGCTCCTGAGAAATACTACCTGACAAATCCCATTTGATTTTTAGAATGCTAATGTTCAGATTTACTATAAGGAGCAATGTGTAACTCAACACAAAACAGAAAGTCACTATATATGCTGGTGCATAATCCTTGAGCATACAAGGTATTTCTATCTTTTAAACAAACTTCAAAATAAATAAAGAAATACAACTAAAATAGAAAAAAACAGAAACCCAAAAACTAAAAAAATACCAGGATTCAAAAAAAGGTTTTTAAAATTTTTATAGTAAGACCTCAAGTCTGATCCTAATTCTTACGTCTTCCCTGCTGAACAAAAAAGTGTTCCCCAAATACTATCCTTCATGATTTCAAGCATGCAGAAATATCACTTTCTTAAGTTTCTGTCAAGTTACTACCTAATACCCAACAAGAATAAGACTGGAAACTTTCATAAGCAGCTCCTTAAGTTTCCATTTTCCCTTGTGCCTGCAGCTGAGCCATGCCTCATCTTCTCATATCCAACACAGAATCTACATCAGAATCAGGAAAGTCCACCAGGCTTTCAATGAAAGTTCCCATGCCCCGAACAACTATCCTCTCTTTGATCCTCAGCAGTTGGCAGGTGGGTTAATCTATGAATGCTGGATCCACATCTGCTTTTGTTGGTACAGATCCAAAGCAATACTCATATTAAAGCACTAACCAAACAAGTCAAAATAAGGTATGAATCCTCCTTACTCTCTAGCATAGCGCACACAGATCTTTTTTTTTCTTTTAATACACTAGACAAAGGTAGCACTTTTATCCACACTGAGTGGCCAAATTTCTGTGCAGTCTTATATTCTGCAATCAATCAACATTTTATACAGCTTAGAGCAGCGTATGGTAGATAAAACCTAAGTAAATGAAAGTCTGTTTAACATGACACAAAAACTGGAGACAGATGAGGAAGAGCAGGCAACCAAAACCACCACATGCAATAAAAGTAAGAAAAGGTCATTTATGTGATCTACATTCATAAATGTGAAACAGAAGAGAATTTACATAAATGGCGGTTTCAAGACAGCACTAGTGAATACTCCTTGGTAAGTATTAATCTTGTTTGCTGTTATATTTAAAAGCACACTGAGGTTTATCCTTAAATCTCCTGAAGTATGTCTGTATGAATTTTTTGGGCAACGCCACAGGCAGACAGATGCAAAAGTTTTACTTAGTGCAGAATGGAAAGACACACAGTTCACTTTCTTTACAAGCAGGAGAAGGTTCACACATATTAGGAGTCTGGTTCAGTAAGAATAAGAACACTTGAGAGCTTTTACCTCACCACTTACAACACATTCATGGTGGATTCAGTGGCAACAGAACTCAACCTCCACATCCCACAACTCAACATCCACAGCCCTGAATAGCAATTATGAAACAACCCAAGTGCCATTAGTGTCCATAAGCCTAGGGTCTTAGAGAGCAAGACTACCACATCCTTACTCTGAAAGATGTGTTCTGGGAAACATAATGCTTGGAAGCCTTGAAATGTGGCAAGACATACAAAGAACCAGTGAGGTGGCACCAAACATCAGTTGCATTTCTCTGTACCAATGTGCAGGCTGAGACACTCTACCCCCAGCAGGGACAGGGGCACAGGGAGGACACAAAGCAATTAGAAGCTACTTGGCTAAGGAAGCACATCCACTGCTTCAGAGTTTTTTCCATCTATGAATACCTCTATTCTGGTATTTTGTGCATTTAATCTCATTTGTCTATGTACCAAACTGACCAGATGTCCTAAACATACGTAAGGCACAGTGTTAGCCAACATTAATGTATACTGCCTCTCCCTAGGCCTATTTATTTGGCCTTGGGGCAATGCTAATGCATACACAGAGCTTCTGGTTACAGCTGTTTTCCATCCAGACAACTTGGATTGTGTGTTTGCACCTGCCTGCAAAATAATGGGTAGACAAATCTCTGCATGAAAAGTTGTCTTCAGCAGACACCATCCTTTCTCAATAATGAAGGGAATGAGTCCTCAAATACATCTTTGCCTCCTCAAGACTTGTTCTGTTAGATTAGACTAACTTTTAAAAGTTTTATCTGACATTTACAACACATGCCTTTTTTCCCAGTCCTGTGGACATTCCAAATTCTTTTGCCATTCAAATGTATCTTGGCCAGTCAATTCCAATCCTCAACTTTTGATGTTTGTAATAAAAATTAGCTAAAATCTCCAGCTAAGACATTGCCTAAAAAAGTTGCCTGAAGAATTAATAGCTCCAGAACAAAAATACTGTTATTGAGAGGCAATAATCTTCCAAGGAAGAACTAAGCAAAGAAAGTGGACTTTTAAAATTTTTAATTAAGCTAAAAATTTCCATTTTGTGTATTATTAATGCTAGACAAGAAGACAGATAAGGAACGGTGTCATATAATCAGCAAAGTTCTCTTAGTATTCTTAACTACTGTAAAATGCACTTTCAGGAACACAGTATTGCATGGTGTATCAAATAATAGTGAATTATGAAACACTTCGGACTTGAATCCCTAGCATATGATTTCACTACCTTATCTCCATCATAAACAATTACATTTAACAATGATATGATTACTATGGTTTGTTTAATGAACCATTTCACTTACTAGAGTTAAGACTATCATATATTCAGCACGTCATAGGGTTCTTTCAATCACCTACCTCCCCGGCTGGCAAGGACAGTACCATCATAAGAAAATGTCAAACATGAAGTGTCAGTGCCTGAAGCATGGGCTTGCCTGCAGTGGAACTTTGTATGTACCTGTTTGTCAAACAAATAAAACATTACAAAATAAACATTACAATTCAAACAAATGAGACAAACATTACTTCACAGCATCTTGGGTGCTCTGCTGCTATTCCTGAATTTAAACAGAAACCTCTGCATTTTTAGGAGGTACAGTAGCTAAGTATTTAAACAGCCTTTTAAAAATGTTTCAGAATAGGCTTCATAACAAAAAGCTTGAATGCAAAATTTGACTTCTTCACAGGTTTAATTATACAGTGCACATTTACATAGCATCAGCGCTTTTAGAAAACTCCCACTAGCACTGAACAAAGGTAGTTATGCCTGGTTAAGATAAAAATACATTTCAAGACAGTTCTCAACACTCCCCTAAGGAGGTTTATAGTTTCTAAAACTACCAAAATACAATATACGTACTTTGGAAAGGATTTGAAAAGACTGGAAGAATTTACTTTTGCCAAATTTAATCCCTGATGGAATTCCTGGCTTACACAATAGAGCAAAATTCAGATATTTGGGGGTTTGTGTTCCATTTAGCTGCAAAAATTTCAAGTTTGGGAACTATGTACATTTTATTTTAATTATTTCTATTATTCTGATAATCCTAGAGAAAGGTTGAAACTACTTTCAAGTTCACGTTTTGTTCTTATATGGAGATCGCTTGTTATTTATCAAGTCATTATTTAGTAAAATACTCTGAAATTCTATTTAAAAGGGAGGAACCTCAATTAAATTTAAACATTCTTGTTAAATCAAGCTTTCCCACTTCCCAACCAAAACCAAAGGTCTCAGCTAAGATTCCAAGACAGGGAGTGGAAACACAGGAAGTGAAAAAGGAAAAGCGAAAAGACAGAAACAAGAGACAAAAGAATTTGAGACAGGTTGATTCCTTTTTAAACACCTGAGTTACTATGCTTCTCATTCGACCTCTTTTCATAACAGTAAACTAACTCATGTAGTTGCAAAATTAAGCATTCAAGAGGTAAAAGTTGCCAATGTAACTGTATCTCATCTTCCCATCTGTACAATGAGGATTAAAACGCAAAGAAGAAGACAACGAATTAGTGACCTAAAAGTCCTTCATTTCCTGCAGTGATGAGCGAAACAGAAAAACATGCATAGAATCATATATTCTCAGAAATGGGTTTGAACATGCAGTAAGACAGACCTAGAATCCCACCCTGAACAGTAAGAGGACAAAACACTGAGCAGCTGCTCAGTGATTTCTATCCAAACCATGCATTAAAAGAGACACAGTTCTATAAAAACAGAATAAAAAGAATAAGAATATTCTATTAAAAGAATAAAAAAGGAGGATGTGATCACAAAATGCAATCACAGAGACTGAATTAAGTTTGCACACAAATACTGTTAATTTATCTTCTTATTTTTGACTATGCACCTTACTAAGGGTCTTTTTATGGACTGTTTTGTAAGTAAAAGACACAAACTAATAAGGTAGTTAATGTTTATTCTTTAGTCTTAAGAATAATTTTGTTCTTTATTCTTAAGAATATTTGTGCTAAATTTGGTTCAAAAGCTAGAAAATCTTTGTGTGATGACATCAATAATTATTGCAAGCTTATTTTGGTGCACAGATTTAGTCAGGCATTGAGAGGAGTCACATGAGGCATTCCCTCCACAAATGAATTCACCAAAGGGAGGACTTCAAATACTAAGTACATGCTTCTTACAGTATTTGAAGATAGAATGTAATGGCCTACATTTAGCCATAGTAATTGTTTTGAAATTACTGTCACTTCTAGCCGATTATGCATACCCTGGAGTCTATGGACAGACTGCAGTTTACAACTGTTTGTCTTTGGTAGGAGCGTTTATAAATACTAAAAAACATATTTTATGCATCCAATTGCATAAAATTTTCCAAGTATGTGGTAGCATGTAAAGGATAAAGTGTGAATTGGCTATCAGGAAATAAATTTTCTGTAGTACTTGTTAAACATTAACAAGCAATTACAATGATGTATTTTTTGTCTAAGAAATACCATGGACACTTGCAAAAACATCATAAATGGTTAATAATCACACTTTAATAATGCCAGAAAGATTACATTCTGATATCAAGCTAATGCAAATAAATTGGAAAAACTTCATTTGGCTCCACAACACTCCCATCCCTCCAGGCAATGTCACACCGACAGACTTATATTAAAATAACATTTTTTTCACTCTGTTGCCCAACTTAATGTGAGGGTTTAAGGTTTTCCCCTTTCACTTCATCCTCAATCAATCTGAAATTTCTTCCTTCTGTTTTGTGTTGGATCCAAATTAAAATACAGAAAAAGATCCGGGGTCCTTTTCTTTTGTCTTTTACTGATAGCAAACCACATAACATTTCAGAATCGTTGTTATTTTCCTATGGTCAAAGATACTGAATTTATTTAGCCTTAGTTTATGACTCCATTAATAAAACCTAAACTGTATCTTTCAGGAATTAAACAACTCATCTTAAATTGGCCCCAAGTTGTGCCAGGGGAGGTTTACATTGTATATTAAGAAAAATTTCTTCACTGCAAGAGTGGTCAAGCACCGGAACAGGCTTCCCAGGGAGTGGTTGAGTCACCATTCCTGGATGTATTTAAAAGGTGTGCAGATGTGGCACTTAGGGACATGATTTAGCAGTGGGCTTGGCAGAGTTACAGTTAATGGTGGGACTCAACGATCTTAAGGGTCTTTTCTAACTTAAATTATTTTTTGATTCTGTGTCACTCACTATGGACCCTTCTCAATGAATACTCTGACCAGTCTTTACCCTTTTTTCAAGTGTCCTATAGAAAGAGGAAAATAGCAACATACAGATATCAAAGACTGATGTTATCTCCCCCTTAATCACAAAAGTGTAAACAAAAGAACAAATTTAGCCCAACTCTATTCAGCTTCAATGCCTTAGGATTTCATGTAAAACAAGACTTGTCTGAAAGGGATAGTAAGATTGCATCAGCAATCCTACTTGTCATTAAAAATAAGTTTGCTCAGTTTACCAGTAAAAAGATTGTTTTCCTAACTTTGAGCTCTGCAAGCTTGCCCTCCATATATTATTCTGCAGAGGAATATAACCCTGAATTGTAATACTAAATCAAATATTCTAAAATGATTGAAGGTTGCTCTAAAAATGATAGAAGGTTGAAAAGAAGTTTTTAACATACTAGCAAACATTCACTGCAGTTTTCAAAGAAAATAATGGGTTTGGGCTCTGACCTCTTAATATTTTTAACAGATGTCTGATCCTGCTAACAAATCATTAGCAAAAAAAATTGTTATCAGAATGTTTCTTGCTGGAAAGACATGAAACAACAGAATTAATGTACACAATGCAAAAGTTTGACTCAAGAAGGGAAGGGGAGAGTGTTGAAACATTAAATAAAGATGTAAAGAGAATTAGGGCAAAGTGTATCTACATATTTCCTTCATTAGCCTTCTCCTTTTGTTGCAAAGGTGTCTGCTATTGTGAAGTAATAGTCATGTGCCATACAAAATTTGACAAGTTCATCAGGCCTTAACAATTTTTAAAGATTTACTTACTCAGCAAATTCTGTAGTAAACCACTATCTTCTGCAACTTGTTTGAAGGCTGTCTAATAAATAACTCCAGCAATGTAAGCACTTTCTTCCTAGCTTTGTATTAGCACGTATATCTCGGTTAAGCAATTACAGCTGACTGTACTTGTGTGCAAAATGAGATGACAAGAATAAAACAGGAAGCACATGTGAGAAAGGACACAGTTGCATGTATCAAAAACACTAGAATAACAGATAAATGTCAGGGTTTGCCATATTGCTGCAGTCCTCAGAGAGGATGAGAGCAGAAGATGAAAAGAAACCTGAGAAAGAATTGGGAAGGGCTGGGGGATGGGGAAAGGTACATGACTAAAGAAGCAGCAGCAATGAGCATCCCTTGTACAATAATCTGTATGGATTGAAGAGGACCCATATGGGAAGTGAAGATGACAGTGGCCACATCAAGGGTTTATCACAAATGAATGACCTACAACAGAGACACATGGTTACAGCTCCGCGTCACACGTCTGCTCTCCTGCTTCAAAATCCTACATAAAATATATTCTATCAAAAACACAGACTTAGTCAGTTTCTCCACCTCAGAAATGCAAGCCACATCCATGGGAAAAACTTACGCTTAACTGATGGAATTTTTGAACTTTCCACATTGTTTCTGGGACACAATATTTCACAGTAAGCCGACACTTTCCCAAGATTATAATGCTTCTCTGCTGCCCCACCCTCCAATTTTCTTTTAACAAAACACTGATGTCCCAGCCAAGACATAAGTCTTCCTTCTTATTCCTAACATCTTCTAGATTTTTTTAAAAGTAGAGGCAGTAAATTAAGGCAGGCTTTGGGGAAAATTAGATCTACAAAGATTGCTATATCAATCTTTCTCTGTTTTACAGATGTGTAGCAAAATTTTACTTATTTATTAGTGTGAACACAATCAACCGTACAACCACAATGATGTCTACAGCAAAATGAACTCTATCCAGTACTGAGTGTGGCACCAATAATGTTCAATCTATTTCAGTTCGCTCCAGTACAAAGAAAGTGTGTTCTGAACAGGGAAGCCTATCTCTAGAGGTGCCTCCAATGCTCACTTGCCATCTGTTTCCCCTCTTTCGCATCAAGGAATGTTTCCAACACTCTTTCGAGAGCTGGAAATCAGGATTTACGCTGGTTTCAAACATGAGGCAGAAGGCCAGAACTACCTCAGCAGAGATGCCAGACAAGCAAGTCCCAGGCCATGTACAGGTATTTGAGTTTTAAATGCGCCTTTTCACCTAAGATACTTTCAGCAAAATTAAACAGCTGACACTGACAATATTCAACTGCAAAAGTTGTAATTTTTAGCATATGTAAAAGCCTTCCAAGGTGACATATCACAGGCCAGTCTCACGGTGACAACTGTATGAGTTATAAAGCATGAAGAAAACAAACAAACCAGAAATCTCCTTTTTAGTCACAACTGAACAAAGTTGTCTGGGTCTTTGTTGAAAATGATCCCATCAGAGACAGCCAGCATCTCAGAGCTGTGATCACAGCTGACAAGACAGACAGGTTCCCTAGGCACAAGTTACACTCTCCAAATGTCTACTTCCCCCATCCCCCCTTCAGCCAGCTCCACTGAAGGAAGCATATTTCCTTTGCTCTCAATTACAATCCACGAAAGAAATGTAAGTGTACTTTCTGGGTTTAGTATATCAATTGAAAATTATCAGGTCTACCTATGTCAGCTGAATCCAGGAATTTCTCAATATTTTCCCTGAGTAGGCATTTGCAAACTATATCAGATGGTTTCCTTAAGTCTCCGTAAACATGATCCCTGGGCTTTCAATTTATGTGACAGCTCTTCAATACCACTTCCCGTGGTGTAGCAATGAATGCTGTTTCAGTAATGAGCACACTGATGCAAAACAAGATCAACTTGTGAAATCTGAGGTTTCAGTGTTTACATGATTACACTCTTACATGACTTCCTCTTCTCCCTGATTTTCCAACTCAATGACATCTACAAGTATCATTAGCAGACATGAAACAGTCTTTTCTCTCATTCCTACTTAACCAATTATGAATACAACAACCTAACTTTATTTGCCATAACCAGGACATCTGACTGACAATTGCATTTAACTGTCCTATGTATCCATTATATTCTCATCTATTGCAGCTAAGGCCTTTTTCTGTGTGGCAAGTTTTTGGGATTTATATGTCACACTCAACAGTAGTTCAACACCCTTCAATAACCTCTCACATGTATTTTGTGGAGAGGTTTACCTAGTTATTTGCAATTACTGAACACATAATTGACTTGGCTTTTTTTTTTTAATATTATATAGTTTTTTATGGAGCAACTGTATTGCAACAAAAAACCTACATAACCAGGGGGAAATTAAAAAAGGTCTATAACTATTTTTAAAGTTTATGTAATCTTCAGTCCTTTGCAATGAATGATGCATTATATTATGCAATTACAAATTAAAATAAAAACACAAGTGTGAAATACTTAGTCAGAAAATGCCAGGATGTTATAGAAAACAGAAGTATTAGAGGAGAAGTCATACAGTGGTGTAGCCAGTCAAGGTGAAAAATTATTTAGTATTCTGTTAATAGCAATTCACACAAAAACATGATTTCTATTTTTAAAAAAATCTAAAATATTTATGCATAAGGATATGAGGAAAGGCACCCGATACATTTGACCATACGTGATTTTCAGCAAAACAAAAAATTAAGCAGGCTGGCCTGCGACAGAGAGGTCTCTGATCCACTGTAGAGTTATGAGAAAGTCCTTCCTATCTGCCCATGCTTCCTTCACAAGCAAGAACATTAAATTTCTAAGAATATTGCTGATCACAGAAACAATTTCTCCTTGTTTAACTTTATCCATCAAGAAAGATTTTAGGAAACCATTTTAGAAAGAAGGCTTCTTAACAGCATTGCTAAATATTTGCCTAATGGTTTGAAAATGAAACCCCAGCTGAGTGTTTGGCTGCACGGTCAAACTTTGCATTTGAGAAAATAACCTATCTTGGCCACAAAAATGATAAATATTACTAATAAAAATAGTTTTTGGAAACTATTCAGTTGGCTTCCTTTGGGGATTTTTTTATACTGCATGAGAAAAACATACAAGGATGTAAAAGAAACTTTCTTCTGCATCTTTTCATAACTTGTCTCACCCATCCCATGCTATCCTAGCAAATTTACATTTTTCCTCCTTTGCACAATCATAAATACGGCTTTTGTACAACAACAAAAAAGCCCACCCCTCCTTTTGCCTCTTTCAAAGTTATATTAATTAGTCTTAGATTTGACCAGCTGTTGAAGGTTTCTTTGCCTTCCAGAAAACAGTTTAACCTGACCAATTTATTCTGCAACAATCTCATTAGAATTTCAGTTAAGATACACCTGAACCCCACTGAGAGTCCACAGATTTCTTCAAACTCACCTATGGAAATATTGGATGTTTTGCAACAATTAAAAGTAGCTTTTGGCTTACTGGCAATGAACAAACAGAAAAAAAATTTGAAAGCTACTAAGATGTCTTCAAAAAGCAACTATGACACAGTTACTCCCAGCACAATTAAATTTACTTTCTCCTATTTTTTCAGTCTTCAGTGTCCCCAAACCTTAAACCATTCTTGTGGTCTAATAGTGGCACAGTGTGAATAGAGTGAAATATGACTGAAAAGACACAGAAATTCACATAAAGCTAACATTTCTGCTTCAGTAACCCTTGAGCCAATAAAGGTGTGGTTTGCAGTGAGTTATCAAAGATGGCTGTATAATGAATTTATTTGCTTGTTGAAAATAATAACTAGCACATGTATACTGTAAGAGGATGGGTTTATTTCTCTAAGAAAAGAAATAATTTTCACTAAACTTCTTGTAACATAGCAAGCTATCATTTCTTCTACATTATTTTATTTTTGCTGACAAAAACGTACTGTAAAGCATTGTGCCACATTTTCTCTGCATGCTATTTAAAATTATATATGGATTTGGTTTTATTTATTTGGATAGAAAAGTGAAGACGGAAGAACGTCTCAGTTAAAGGGATAAGTGATATTTTTCCACAAGAATCAAGTCAGCGATAAAACGAGCATTCTTCACTGAGCCTCCTCCGTGGTTTACAATGTTGCATTAAGTGACTGAGATTGTTATCTCAGTATACTCAGCACTGATTTTCAAGGACAATACATACGTGAGTTTAGTTTTTAAAGTCTCTAGGAAAGAAAAAATGCCATAATCATTCAATGCAATAAGTTGCTGAGAGAAGGTGGTTTTGAGAAGTTAAAGGAAACTCTTCTTCTGTTTACAGGTCAGCTGGACATTTGAGGATGGTGGGTGATACACACCCTTTTAATAATCCAAGATGTATTGCTATTAATCTGCAAGATGCAGAGTTCCTAAATGCCCTCAGTTTCAGTTACCTTTAGCTCAGAATTTTAGCTGGTAAGTTCAGCAATTTCAGGATTAGGCCCTAGAGTCATATAAGAGCAAAATGAAAATGTAAGGAGGTGGTTGGGAGAAGAACTAAAATAAAGGTAACTCAACTCAACTTAATTTTCCTCTCAAGCAACATTCTTATCTCAGTTCCATGGTTCCTTCTTTGATGTTGCTTTTTTCTCACCATTATTTTATATATTGGTACTAGCTAAATAAACAAATAAAAAACCCTACACACTTGCAAGCAAAAAACTGTCAAAGCAGAAAAGAAATTTCAAAAATTGTTTATAATGGTTTACACTAACACAACTGCTAGCTCCAAGCTAGCCTTCAGAGCAGTAATCAACTACCTGAGCACTAGACAGAGTGAAAAGGTTTGTAATATCTTTTAGAGAAAAAGCTGCTTGCTATTCTACAGTGCAATTTCTGAATAAATTTCAAACATGGGTCACTTTTTAAATTATTTTCTTATTTAACAGATATTAAAACAAATTTACTATTTTAAGTATGAGAGGATAGAATTCTTTTTGTTTGCAACTAACATTGTTAAATCAATTAATTGCTTCTGCCTCGATTAATATAAATAATAAAATGATTATTAAAGATAGGAAAACACAAAAATGTTCGAATCAATATGCAAGACTCCTTCAAACAGGCTGCAGTATTTCCATAAAAATTTGTCTCTGAGGATACAGAGTAGCTACAGAATTTTTCATTCTGCAATTAGCTTTCTCCTCTACTACTAATGTTGCTTCAAAGCCCACTTTATTCTTTTTCTATTTGCTTGACATAGTACCTCTCTCCACTACAATTCTCTTTAACCACCAGCATCCCTAGAATTCTTCTCCATCCAAAAAAAAATTCCTTTCATTTTCTCATTCTATCCTCCCAGTTTCGCTTCAGCACAATATTTCACACTTATATTCTCCACATCTCTTCTCCATCAACAGTGGAATCCTCAGAGCACAGAGAGATACAACTTTCACAAGCATCAGTTCATGTATCTCAAAACCTCATTTGCATTATTCACTTTTCACCAAGTAGCTTCGTGTTTCCCTCTTAGTCTCTCTCGCTCTCTCTCGCCTTTTCATCTAATACTGCCTTCTCCACCATTTTCATTCCTTCTCAATCCCACTACATTCCCTCTTGAGAATGCCACTTAAATTTCCTCCTGAGTCTCAACAGATTTATTCCTGACAAATTCAACATGGGATGCTGCCCCATCCTTACTCTCATCAACCTTGGGAAAAAAGTGTCTATTTGTGTTCCCATTCTCCATTCTTTTATGAGGTCCAGTATTGCCTGCACACCATCTACATGTTGGCTCTCTTTTTCACTATCCCCTCTGGTAAATAATTATCTTCCAGTTTCTCTGGCTATTCACTGTTACTCAATCCTCTTGGTCACTGAACTTCTCACTCTGTAGTGTATTATAAACACCTTATTCACAACTATGGCTCCTAATATTTTCACGCCACGAAACTGCCTTTCAAAAAAGGTACATCCTTCTCTCTCTGCTGAACACCTTAGTTCACCTTGACATCCCTTTCTGAATGTTTAGCTGGCAATACAAATTCAACATGATGAAAGCTGGTTCTGATTTTCTTACATGGATACCATATCTTCTCAGTTTCCCTGGAAAATCTTACCTCTTTTAACCATTCATCATAAGAAAAATATTGTTATATGCATCACATATGTGTCATCTCCTTTCTGTCACACATTATAAAACATACCATAATAAATCCAACCAATAACCCAGTGCTAGTAGTATAGTTACTTTAATGTCTTTTCCCTCTTTGTTTCCTTCATAAAGGTTGTTTACTCTTAGGGTCCACTGTTGCCTCTTTTTGTCTTCTTTTACAGCTGTATTTCACCAATGAATTAAATATACAGTATTTCAATAACAAATTCAATAACAGCAATTACAGATCATTCATTTAATCTGCAAGCACACCTATGTTTTCCTCACCAAAAAAAAAAAAGAAAAACAAAATCAAACCCAACAAAACTACCTCTCCCTTTTCCATAACACCTATGGACATACAGTAGACCATCATTTAAAAAAGTAAAAAGGTGTGGGGAGCTAAATAGCAAGAGAGTTTGCACATTGCCTCGTTTTAGTTTGCTGGAATAAACCTCTTACCATCTTGACACCAAAGGACTCATCTTCTGACACAGCCACCTTTGGCTATGAAGGAGGTCAAAACTGAAGTTTGTTTTCCATACGCAGACAGACAGCACCACACATTACTGCACCCCCGCCTTGTCTTTCTACCTCAATGCAACAAACAAGAAATCACAGTGATCTGTCTAATTACAGAAAACATTCCTACAGCCTTGCCAACTTCTACCCAGTCTGGCAACACACTTCCAACACATCAACTATCAAAGTCAAGCAGGCATTTTCACATTTGTGGCAAGGGACAAGCCAACGGCTGGCAATGCAATGCTCTCTGCTGACTGCAACAGGTCTCTTCTGAAAAATCACTCAGGCTCTTCAAGGTAGTCTTGATTGTAAGCCAGTCCTCCCAATACAAGGGCAGACAAGCACTACCTGTACTAATTCTACTCTTGCGAGCCCTGGTGAAACAGCATCTATAAAGGCCAGTGCAGTATACACTCTGATGACCTCAACAAGATGAAGAATGTTTACAGATCTTGAGCTCAAACCGCTCTCCAAATGAGACCACAGACCTGCATAATGGTGAGGACAAAAAGCAGACTAGTGAGCAAAGATGCAGTGCCATTTATATGCACGTACCAGGGAATGTGTTGATCACAGCAGCTACATTCATCTGGAGTTCCTAGCATCCATAAAGGCAACACAATCCATGATCATATGATTAACTGGATTTTTTTAGAGTAACTCTCTATATGTCAATTAGTATAGTACTTTATAATTTGGCCATCCTATCCCAACCTTTACAAAATACATTAAATATAAATTATATTTTAATGCTGATTATGGGTGACTGTTTTGAGCACAAAATAGTCACAAGCCAAATCTCAAAATGATACATGGTCATGGTACAAAGTGAAACAGTAACCAGAAAGACTTTTTTTTAAAACTCTACTTACTGCTTAATCTGAATGAAAATTACACACGTTGAAATAGCTAAGAATATGTTGTTTAAATCACTGCATAAAATGATTATACACATTCAGAAATTCCATTGAACTAGAATGTCATTATAAGTCTCTGGACATACTTGGACACACTGTATATGTATTTACACATAATGTGTGAAATACATAGGTAGTCATATCCAACTGCAAGCCTAGTTCTCTATCTCATGAGAAATTCAGAACTCAGTTTAAGGAAGGCAGCTGTTTCACGGACATATCTGATTTCAGTCTGTGTAGTATCACTGCAGTCATACATTAAATAAAACACAGCTGGACAATGCTCCACCTATTTCACCACCCTCTCTGCTAACTGTTTAGCATTAACATCTGCTGAAAACAAACTTTAGGAAATAGGGAGATCATGACAAAAAAACCCTTTATTTTAAAATATTTTGCACTGGAAGAAGTTTTGCGTACTTACGAAGAAAACCTCACATATATTGAAACAGGATGAATTATGAGATTTATACCTAGAGTTGAAAGTAACCTGCTGACTGACACTGTCTTACAAAAAAAATTATATTGCTACAAATATTTTTAATTCCATATAATTGGTTTAGTTCTGTACCTGCTGTCAAGTTATGATGTAGTTGTGCAGCTATCTTCTCATTAATAATCACGGACACAAAAATTACTTCTTTGGCTTATAATCTTATTATGAATTGTCTAGAATTGCCACTCAAACATTTTCAGTTAAAGTTAACTAGACTCATGTTCTTTAAGAACTGAGTATAGTCTCTAGCGTATTATGGCCCATTATTTAAACTGTATCCTCACAGAACTGCACCTTATAATGGATGTAGCCATTAAATAATCATTCTCTCTGTAGAGAAAAAGGTGTTCTTTACCAAACTTTTTGTGAGTCAAATGTATGTAACCTAATGTTATATACAAACGCTATGACTCACTGTAACTTACCTTCTGCAAACCTGTATGTTCCATGGATCAGAAGTCATTATTTCCTATCTTTTTTGGTTTTAATCCACTTGTTCAAGCTGTAACAGCTTTACTTTGGTTAAGTATTTCAAAATATGGGAGTTTGAAGCTTCTCTAATAAAAGAAACTTAATGACCAAGAGTTGTACAGAAATGTACTTTTCATTGCTTTTAGGAAATTCACAACATAAACCTGCTGTTCATCTCCTCACAATCTTCAAGAACAAGTGACCTACTGTGAACCACAGTGAGAACATTTGGAGGCAAACCTAGCTTCCTAATTCACACATCAAGCACAACATTCTCTTCATAATTTACAGACCCTACCATGCTCTAGACAACTGAAATGTTCAGCTTGCTTGAGCAATGCATCTAAAAGCCATTTCTCTGACAAGCTAAACCACTCTGGAACTCATTTCCTGTTAGAATAGAATGCAGTATCTGTAATTTCCACTTCTTGTCACTGCATTAAAGGAAAATTTTCTCTAAAATCACAAAGCGAGCTCAAGAAGGTTCTTCTATTTTTTCATTATATTTTATTTAATCTTTCTCTTTCTGTAACATTATTCATGTTATATTAATATTAATAGCATGACAATATTAATAAAGCCAATCACATTGCTATAATGCTACTCTTCTCAAATTGTCATTTTGAAATTACTTCTGTAAGTCCTACTTTTAGTTTTCTAAATAGTAAACCAAAGAGAGATATATAACCTTTGCAGGATAAGCCTTTTTCCTTTAACCATACATGAATCCAAAGTGAAATCCTTTAAGCTATTTTCATTGGGGTGTGACAGACCTCAAGATTTAGAATTGCCTTTCATCGCTATATTAGATAGTGCAAACATTTAGATAGTTCTTAACTATAAACTGTTTATTAAATAAGAGAGAAATGCACTTAGAAACACAGCAGGCCACATTTTATCTTAGCATATGATTGTCAGATTCTTTACTGTGGCTGGCTTCACGGTACAGATAGTGATGTACTGGCTAAACCAGACGTATACAAAAAGGAATAATATATGAATCTGTTAATATTTGCTGCTGGAAAGATTGTGTGTGATTTCCAGTTTCTGGAACAGAGGTCTGGCACATACACATATGGAATGAAAGGGTGGAATATTATGGATATGGAAAACTTACCTTAAGTTTGAAAGGGGAATATAGTATATTTGGATATCCTTCATCTTGTATTTACACAAGAAATTTCCAGATGTAGCCTGACTGCCCTCTTCAAAGCATGAAGCATGTTACATACTTGGGGCGAAACTGGAAGATTTGCCTGCTGTTTAGCTGTAGTAGTGATATTTAGCAAATTTAAGAACAGTCATTGTAAACTGTTTCTATTACATATTGACATTTCACTGAAATATTTTTAATGCTGTGAAGATACCAAAAAAAATGAATCAAAGTTAGCTGGTGTGAAAAAAGCATAATCCTGGAATGCCGTGATAGACAAGATGCCAAAGACACAATGAACTGGTAGAAGCTGCATCTAGAAACGCGTATGTACACTAGTAAAGCTTTTTACAGACGACATTTGAGTTTTGACACAAGACATTACAAGAATTTATTACTAAGAGCTATGTCTTTTGCATGTCAGCATATGCAAAAAGCACCCTGTAACTGTGTAAAGATACAACAACCTCATCTTCCTAAAGTATGGGCATAAATAGCATCAAAGGACCTTCCAATTAATGGAGAAAATATTTACAGCAAGGCTTAGATCTTACTACTAGTTTTCACTATTCTGTCTTGGCAGCATGAGCTGTAAAATCCATCATGGACAGTAAAATAAAGTCTGCAAAAAAAATTTTCAAATACAATCAGGACTTGTATTCCCATCCAAAAAAAAAAAATTAAAAAAAGAGTAACTTACATAATAATTTTTCATTATCAAAATCTGTTTCCTTAGTTGTACAGTCTTGTTTCAAAGTGGCTCCAGTACTTGCAAAACTTCTAATCTCTGAGAACTCTACCTTAAAATTTCCAAGAGCACACTGCAAAACTGAAGCTTACAGAACCCTTTGAAAGCAAACAATCACTAAATATAGAAATGTATTTATCTTACATCTATAAATCATGCAATTATTTGGAAAATACTTTTAACATTAGTATTTGTAATTAAAATGTACAGAGCCTAGATCTGTTTAATTTCAGTGCATACTGCAACATCCCATTCTTCTTCCCTTTATATTTTGAGGATAGGGTGGCTTGAGGGCATGTGGAAAACAGGCTATTGGGATTACCACTTGCTCACACCACTTTTGGGGATATTCATGTGCGCAATACATTATTACAGTGTTGAATTTCAATATTATTGTGAATTTTAAGTCCTGCAATATCACTTAGAGCTTTAGTTAAGTAAATTAAACTGATCAAAATACATAAATTATTCTAGCAATTTAAAATCCGAGTAAGGTTTTAAAATGGGGAAAAATGAAAACATTAGCAAAGCAGTAATTCAGCACTATTATAGCAAATGCTCACTTTTGAGCTGAAGAATGTAGTTAAGCATACCACTAAGTCTTTTATGAAACAAGGAAATAAAAAAAGTAGAGGTTAATCATTAGCCATAAAAATATTTCCAGGATCACTGAATCAATTTGCTTAATGAGAATGATGTTGAAAATCACAAAACATTGTATCTTTCTGGTTCAGATTTGCACTACTTAAAAAGATAGGCCTATTACAGATGTAAAAGACAAGCCTGTTACAGATGTATCTGTCAAAACTAATTCTTTACTACTTAAAATGAAGCCAGTAGATAGGTAAAAGCTTATAAAAACTGCTCAGGGTTTCTAACCAAATTTAATATGGCCTGAAAAAAAATTGGACAAGATTTTGGATGTACAAGCTGTTTTCTCAAATGCATTTAAAAGACATGACCACTTCTTACAACCTCCACCTCCCCAACATCCTTATGAATATTTCTGAATCACAGCTGCAATGATATACCATATAATGATATACCATAAAATATGTGATGTATTTCAAGTTGTGAAACATGATTCATGCTATATACAGAGAATTTGTTTATCCAGCCCTGTGCTGAATGCATCCAGGAAAAGTCAGAGGAAAAAATGCACATAATGCACAGCCTTAGAAAGGCTAACCAAGAAGTGTGTAATTTTTACCCCGAAAAATGCCTCTTTGTAAGCATTGAAAAACATCTTGATCCTTTCCTGCTTATTGTGGAAAATGAGGGAAGCTTTTCTGTTCATTAAAAAGACTTCAATCAATTTTAATTCACAATAAGCTTCAAAAATAACTTCAGTCTTTCCACATCTCTATGAATGAGATGCTCCCATTCCTGGACACAAAAGTCAGGCACACAAAGGTTGAGTGACTGCAAGGCACCCTGCATTCTTGATACTAAAGACTGGCTCCATGGATCAGTTTGTTCAGAAATATGTACTACTATTGGCTTGCAAAACCTGCTGAATGGGCAAGCACAGGCAAGATGAGGAATTTGAACTTACTTGAACTGCAGGTAAACCTAGTGGTTTTACTGCACTGCCCTGTGAACCAATACTTTTCATGGTCCTGTCTTATCTTGACCACTAATGCTCTTCAACTCTCTGTATTTGCCAGACACTTTTCTCCACATCTCAGAACATTTAAATTGAGAGTGTTCTAATGTGCTGTGTTATGATTGACTATTTCACACTATTGTTTCCACTATTCCTTCAAAGTTTGAAGGAAGTTATTTTTTATGTCCTTTGAAGCTGTTATTTTAAGCCAAGTTGACAATGTTCATAATATTTCAAACACGCTGACAGATCGCTCTGCTAATGCGCACTGTAAATGCACATGTACGTGAACCTTAAAGAAAAACCATGCATTGACAAAATAACATACGTGAGAAAATAACACAGATTTATGACAAAACAAAAAAATCCTCTGAGGCAGGTGATTATAATGGATCATGATACTGCTGAGGAAGTTTGGAAAAAGGCAAGGCAGAGCCGGAATGCATTTGGCTAACTTCAGCATGAGCAAGTTACCAGGGTCAGTGTCATGGAGAAGAAAAAAATCTTCTCCAAAAGTTCCAAAAGTGTTTTTACTCTCACTACATACAGCTGGAAGATTTGGAATCACACAAAAAAAATAGTGAAAGTGAAAAACTGAATGAGACATTTATGGTGTGCATTACTAGTCAAAACCAAAGAAGTGAATTGATCACACACACTAAAATCACTCCCTAGGCACAGCAACATAATTTTCAAAAAAAGCAGATACTGAGATGGCTCAAAAGTGGCTTGGAAAAAAACAACTAACTGCTGAAGCTAACTTACAATGAACAGCTACTTTGACTTCAGCAGGATGGATAAAATATGACACACAAAAGATCTTGTCTACCTCTAAATCAAAACCCAAAAGTTTTTAATCACACCATTCTAGTCCAAGTTCTCCACTACGGAGCAGAGTACAACACAAGTGACATGTCTGTGGTGATGGACATGCCACTGGTACCTTTTTAATTTCTTTGCCCTTTGACACATCAATAGGATTCCTGTAGTCAGGTGTAACAAGAGAACGTGAGAATAATAAACCTACACCAGCAGTCAGAAACAATGACTACAGTGGTAAATGAGATTTGTGGGGTGTTTTTTTAGATAGCTCTTGTCACCTTGCAAACTGGTACCATGATGGTTTCCCACCAGCACTTGTTCCCTGTGCCTGCTTCTAAGGAGTGCCCCTTTCGCTTTTGGGAAGGGCATCATCAGACCCTCTTTCCTATTGGGGTATTCACTTCTGCTCTTGGGACTGCTGCTTTGTACACTAATAGGACACAAGGCAATGGGCAGGAACAGATGCACAGGAAGATCCACCTGAATGTGAGGAAGAACTTCTTTACTGTGCAGTGACTGAGCACTGGAACAGACTGCCCACAGAGGTTGTGGAGTCTCCTTCACTGGAGATATTCAGGAACCATCTGGATGCAATCCTGCGCCCTGTGCTCTGGGATGGTCCTGCTTGAGCAGGGAGGTTGGACCAGATGACCCCCTGTGGGCCCTTCTAACCTGACTCATTCTGTGCTGTGTTGATGAGCCTTCTCCTGTGGGAAAGCTGGGGCATTACATTTTCACTGAAGCAAAGGAAAACCTCCCTCTCTAGTAGGCTCTGTGTTTGACAGGAGTCTGTAGTCAAAAATAAACGCATTTAAAAACCCTCACAGACACCAGGATAATGGGCACCACAGATGTATATGTAGTGTGAGACATAATATCTGGATGGAACATCTTCATGGCTGTAGTTTGTGCTGTTATTGCCATACACAGGAACAGTGGTTCAGGCACTGAAGATCAGACTTGAAATGTCATTTATATTCTTGCATAAAAGCAAAATCAAATGCAGACAGTCACAACAGACCTTTATGGGGCCAGTTCTGTCATGACAGTATGGTTAAATCAGCTACGGACAGCTTTAAACACCTTCCTGAATCTCTCCTTCCTGCTGCATATGGATCAAACTCACAGTCTAAAATAATGATGTCAGAATCATTCCTAACTGATAAAGTATAAGAAAATACAGCAACTATTTTCTACTTTCAAACATTAGTGCCTTTTGCTACAGACTCAATGGAGTCTTGTCAAGGTAAACACAAATGCTGTCTTAATTTTGACTTGAAAGCCAGTTGTACTGTTGATGCCTTAGGTTTATCCCTTATATTTTTCAAATCCTGCATTGTCTGGCAAGTATGCTTTATATCTCGTTGGTTGCTGTTTTCTATAGACATAAC
>VZRZ01000979.1:0-64259 GCA_013398175.1 Climacteris rufus
TTTGGAATAAACCCCCACCTTTAATCCCTTAGTCCTGCCTAGGCTCAGTTTTTGGGCAGCCTTTTCAGGCAACACCACCACCCCCGGACCCTCTGTGGGTTGGGTTCCCATCTGAGAGTGCGTGCGGCAGGCAAGATCCAGTGGGATCCAGGTGGGGGATCCATCCTGCTCTTGGTGGGATATTGGGGGTTGCAGAGGAAACATCAACAGCAGGAAATTTGAGGAGTTTTTTTTGGAAATATGGTGTTAAAATCAGCAATATTGTGCATGAACACAAGGTCCTGGTGTGGGTGTTCGAGATCCAGGGAGGGCGATAAAAGAGAAGGAAAACAAATATGAGGACAACAAGTGTTGAGTGAAAACCCTAAAATTGTTGTGTTAACTGGAATCTTCACATCTGAAAGGTTTTAGTCCAGTTGGTGCCCTGGCAGAGGGAGCAGCTGGAGCAGGGACCCACGGGAGCTGGGGAGCATCTCCCTGCAGCTGGACAGACCAAAATTAACCAGGAATAAATCAGCTTTTTCCAGGTCTAACCCTGTTTTATCAAGCTCAAGAGCCTTGACAGCTCATCCTGCACATCCCTGCTGGGGCCGGGACACCTCATTAATCAATTATTTTGGATCAGGATAATCACCAGGGATTTTCTATCCCAGGTGGTGAATGAAACACTTTGCTCTTGGAAGTGCAAGGGACAGGCAGGAGCTGGGGGAAGGGAATTCACTGGGAGACCTTGAGGGTGAAGCTCCTCCAGGAAGGAGGGATGTGCTGATTCTCAGCTTTTATTCCAGGACTGCTTCCAGTTTAATGATTTAAACCTAAAGAAGTGGAAGTTTATTTTGTGCTGGTTTAGGGAAGGTTTTTTAGGTCAGGCTGTGTTTTAGGAAATTTTAACTCCACGCAGCTGGACTCTCTGAGCTGCAGTCACACATTAAAGTCATGTTATAAAACCAACCCAACTTCTGTGGTGCTTCCTATTCTCCTTGCAGATCAAAGTGGTGAAAATACCTTTATTTTTCTACAAGAGACTTGTATTCACACTTTGTGGTAATCGCCAGTGTTTCCAGTATTTCAGTTTTTTACTGATTTTTGCACAGGGTGTTCTCAGATTTGGGTTGCAAATTGTATGGAAATTGCTTTCAAAATGCTATTTTATCAGATGCTGGGAAATGGGGTTATAAAATACATAATTGTGTATTCTAAGAATGCTTTTACACTCGTTTCTCTAATTTTCCAATTATTATTGGCATGAAAGCTCCTTTTGTTTTAAATGCTGTAAGAATTAAACAACCCTGGACTAGGGAAGTAAAAAAATCACAGAATCATGGAATGGTTTGGCTTGGAAAGGACTTTAAAGCTCATCTTGTTCCACCCCCTGCCATGGGCAGGGACACCTTCCACTATCCCTGGGTGCTCCAAGCCTTGAGCATTCCCAGGAATTTCTAAGCTGTGGGATTCAGGGCTGCCCGTGGTGTGTCTGGAAGGAGAAATGAATGAATATTTCCTTTTTTTTTTCCCTCTCTCATGTCACTCCTCCTGCCTACTTTACCAAGGCACTCATTTAAACATTTTTTTTGTCTTTCCAGCATTTTATTCTTTTAACTTTTGGATCAATGGGTGTTCTTTTGAGGGCTGATGTGTCTGATCTGCTCCAAGTCATCCTTGCAGTGACTCCACTCTGTGGGGGCCTCCCTTTGAACACACATCTTCAGATTTATAAAATCTTCAGATTTTTTTTCAGATCTCTTTGCTGTCTTCTCACCACATTCCCCAAAATTGTCCCTGGAATTATTTCCAGGCAGGTGGAGACAGGGAAATTCCTGTGTTCAGAGTTATTGTTGCACTTTCAAATTGAAAAGTCCTCTAAATTTTCTTGAATTTCCGCACTAAATTTTCTTGGAGTCTTCTCAGTATCAATGAGAGTTTTGGGGAGAATAATATAAGGATGTAGGAATTGTGGCAAGGGAGGAGAATTACAAATAATTGCACTGTTAGTCATCAGAATTAACCCCACTCCTGATTATATATAAATCTCTGAGCACCCCAAAACATCCTTCAAAGTCTGTTTGTTATCCACGGAGTGGTTTTGATACATTCCATTTGTTTATTTTTTGTTATTGCTGATTTCCAGCATTCTGATACCCACCTTTGGAATGCACCATTAGTTGCCATGGAAATAATTTTCCTTGATGGAGTTTTTAAAATGCTTTAGCCCCGTTCAGGTGAGGTTCGTGCAACCCTTTTTTTTTGTTTTTTCCCCCCATAAATTGCTGCTCTCATGAGAGGTTGGTTTGGATTTTGAATAAAATCCTGCCAAGCTTGGGGCAGTATCCCCCTGTGGACCTGTCCTTTCTCCAGGATCCAGGTGTGGTGCTGTCCCTGCCCTCCAGCTCCATGAGGGATGTGCCAGGATGTCCAAAGGCCACTTATCCCTGGACACAAAGAAATCATTTGCTTCTTTGTGTAGCTAAGAGTTGACATTTTATCCACACTGGGGACACTCTCCTGCACAGCCCTGGAGGGATGTGGCTTTTCCTGGCTTTCCTTGCAGCTCCCAGCTGTGCTGGGAGGTGCAGCCGGTGGAAAAATGACTGATTTTCCAAAGTGAGGAGTGACATTTGGAGTGTGGGGAGCAGAGGAAGAAGCACCTGAATGAGCAGGGATTGGCTGAGGTTTTGTATTCCTGGTTGTCCACTAAAGAATGAATGAGAAAATCCAGGGGGGTGTATCCAGGGAGGCTCAGGCCTTTTTTCCCAATTATTATTTTTCCCATTTTCCCTATTTTATAGGACAGTGGGAAACAGCCTCAAATTTTGCCAGGGGAAGTTTAGATTGGAGAAGAGGGAAAATTTCTTCATGAAAAAGGTTGCCAAGCCCTGGAACAAAGAAGTGGTGGAGTCCCCATCCCTGGAGGGATTTCAAAGCCCTGTGGATGTGGCACTTGGGGACACGGGGCAGTGGTGGCCTTGGCAGAACTGGGGGATGGTTGGAGTCGATCTTGGAGGGCTTTTCCAACCTCAATGATTTCATGAGTTTGTAAAAACCTTGTTTGTCAGCACAGCCTCACCCTCATTGGGGTTTTCATTGCTCTGGGTTTTTTTTTCCCATGTGTCACCTCAAAGTGCTGTCAGACCTGCGGTTATCCTGGTGGGAGTGGCACATCCCAAGGAGCAAAACGTGCTGAGCTGATGGAGGACGGTGTCCAAATCCTCACCCAGTTACTTCTCTGTGCTGCAGGGTGGCCTCTGTCCCTCCCAGCACGGCCCAGTGCCTCCGGCAAGTTCTGGCTCCCCACACTGGTCCCTTATCCCTTCCCTGGGGTTGGGAAGCAGCAGCTGCCGGTGCCGCACGTCATTCCAGCCATCTGGAAGCTGCAAGCTCTGGGATTTTGACTATTTTGAGGTTGCAACACATCTTAACGAGATTCCACCTCCTCACATCCTCCTGACACCCTTCTCCCAGGCAGTGCTGTCGGGCCACATCCTTTTATCCCTGAAAAATCCAGGCGTGCACCGGGTGCTGGAGGGGTGTGAAGAGCGCAGCGGAGACTCGGCTTTCCCGGGAAGCAAAGTAGGGGAGGAGCTGCTTGTAGGAGCCCCAGCATTTTCTCCCTGCCTCTGTTTGGCTGTGTTTTCTTCCCACTTGTAGCAGTGGGGTGCTGTGCTGATGCCAGCAGGAGCTGCTGCCCTCACAGGGAGAGGCTGCCAGGGGATCCCGGCCCGGCTGTGTCCTGGGGTTGTGCACCCGGAGCAGAACCAGGATAAATGCTGCTCCAGGGGGTCTGTGGGCCTGGAAAAACACACCCAGCCTGCTGGGAATTGGGGTGGCCAAAGGGGGTGACCCAGGTGACACAGATCATGGAATGGTTTGGGTGGGAAGGGAACTTAAATCTCAGCCCACCCCTGCCATGGCAGGGACACCTCCCACTGTCCCAGGCTGCTCCAAACCCTGTCCAGCCTGGCCTTGGGCACTGCCAGGGATCCAGGGGCAGCCACAGCTTCTCTGGGCACCCTGTGCCAGGGCCTCCCCACCCTCCCAGCCAGGAATTCCTTCTCAATATCCCATTTAAATCTGTCTTCCTTCAGCTTAAAGCCATTCCCTGTGTCCTGTCCCTCCATCCCTTGTCCCCAGTCCCTCTCCAGCTCTCCTGGAGCCCCTTTAGGCCCTGGCAGGGGCTCTGAGCTCTCCCTAGGTCCTTCTCTTGGACTTGATGGTCTTGGAGGGCTTTTCCAACCTTAGCAACTCCATGATTCTGATGGGAAGAGTTAGGTGGGATAACGAGGCCGTGGAGACACTGGCCAGCCCAGCCTGTGTGATGGGATGTCCCTGTTCCCCAAACCAAGGCAGGGCCTCTCCAGGGAAGCAGAAAGGAGCAAAGTTTTCAAGTTAGAGATGATCCATGGGGAGAATATCCAGGTTGGTGAAGTCTGAGTAACTTTGGAGCAGGAATATCCATCCTTGTCAGGGCAAAGCCAACGTGCTCAGAGGGACTGGGAATGTCAGCCTGGCCCAGCAGAGCCCAAATCAGCAGCAGCTTCTCCTTGGACTTTTAAGATTTTCCTTTAGAAACAATAGTAGGGAAGGAAATGAAAAATGCTGGATAAAATTAAGGCCAGGTCGGATGGAATTTGGGAACCTGGGGTAGTGGGAAGTGCCCCTGCCCATGGCAGGGGGTGTGACTGGATGGGCTTTAAGGTCCCTTCCAACCCAAACCATTCTGGGATTCTGCGATGAGACCATTCCTGATTAGGATTTTTTTTTCCCCCATTTCAAGTGGGTGGGAGGAATGACCCAGCCCTCTGGAATTAAAATTTTGTTTTAATTTTAGTTCCCCACACAAAGCAGGGCTGACATCCAGGGTTAAAGCACGTGGTGCTCTCAGTTTGGGATTTGCTCATTCCCAAAGATCCTGGTGCAGCTCCAGGAGCCTCTTACCTCCCTGTCTCTCAGTGCTGTCCCTCCCTGTGGATGCTGTGATTCCTGTCCCGGATTTTTGTCTCAATTCACGCTCATCCCTCCTGTCAGACAGAGCAGGGGAGGTTTAGAGTGAGCTCTGCCTGGATCTGCAGAGCTCTGCAGAGGTGTGAATTCAGGTGCTGCACTTGAGGAGGAAAACATCAAATAAACTGTTCAGAGCAGCAAAAACATCATGTAAAGCTTAATCACAGATTTCTTTTAATGCTGAAGGAGGATGGAAACATTTTTTCGTAGCTAAATGTGAGCTTTATTGAGTCAAACGTTTAGGAAGGGGTTTTTTTCCAGCATAAAATCCAGGCTAATTTAGTCATGAGTCAGGCTGGATTTTGTCAGGTGTTCACTGAACATTTGTAAAGTCTTCCCGTGAACTGAGGAGTGTCAGATGAAATCAGCATCAATTTTCCTAACAAGGCTCCAATTACTGTTCCAAGGAGCTGCAGGGTGGGGTAGGGAAGCAGCTGTTCCCATGCAGGGCACCCCCTCCCCACACCCCCTTTCCTGGGCTGCATCAGCACTCCATAGGAATTCTTAACAATTAAAATTTAAAAAGTGGCATCTACTTTGCCTCAAAGGAGCCTTTTATGTTTCATTTGCAGCTGATCAAAGAGAACAGAATGTGGGGGTTTTTTGTTGTGGGTTTGTTGTGTTTTTTTTTTATTTTGGTAATGCTGCTTTTTCTGTTTTAATGGATGGAGTGCCAGGGAATGTTAATTTTTCCTTTACAAGCACTAATAAGGGGAAGGCAGCATTGGAGGAGGCTCCACTAATCATAGGGAGTAATTAAGGGGGATACATTTTAAATAATTAAGGTGTTTCTCTAATGTTGCCTGTCTCTATGGATGGGGACACCCCATGCCCTGCCAAGGATCTTGTGAGTGACAGGACAATGGGAAATGGCTTTAAACTGACAGGGAATAGGTTTTGGTGGGATTTTGGGAAGGAACTCCTGGCTGGGAGGGTGGGGAGCCCTGGCACAGGGTGCCCAGAGAAGCTGTGGCTGCCCCTGGATCCCTGGAAGTGTCCAAGGCCAGGTTGGAAAGGGCTTGGAGAACTCTGGGATAGTGGAAAGTGCCCCTGCCCATGGCAGGGGTGGAACTGGATGGGCTTTAAGATCCCTCTCAACCCAAACCATTCCATGATTCTGATGGTTTGCAAGCTGATAAATCCAACTCCTCAGTGGTTTTCTTTGGAATAATTTGAGCAGCCGTATCCTCCCTCTTCTCCTGGTTCCAGGTGGCTGCTGTCTCTCCACCAGGAATGTGTTTGCAGGTTTCTAAAAAGGGCTTGGAAGTGCTGAGGGAAGGAGGTCAGGTTGAATCAAGATAAATGCAGCATCAGTTTGTGTTTCAGTCCCGCTCTCTCAGCCGGGAATATCGAGCCCAGACTTGCTAAAGCCTCAGCAATCACTGGAATGAGACTGGAGGGAATCATGTGGAGTTGGAAATGACATCCAGGTTGGGGAGTGTTACAGAGCAGTTTCATATTGGCACTTGGGGAGCTTGAAATCTGCCAAAAATCACCTTATGGAAAATTTTCTGTGGCCGCAGAGCAGGACTCTCCCATCATCGGGAGGAAAACAGGAAAAATTGCCAATTTTACAGAAATATGCACACTTGTCCTCTGAATATTTTGCATCTGCCTTGTCCCCCTTTTACTCCCAATGCTTGGCAGTCTTTTGTTTTTCTCTGTGTGCTGTCAGCTTTTCTCTCTGTGTTTGTGAGGGCCCTCAGGAAGGGCTGGAGCAGTGGCTGTGGGATAATGCACCAGGAGCTGTGTTTTTCCAGGAGTGCTGAACACTCCGGGCTCCCAAGCACAGGGAGGTGGGTGGTTCTGGAACAAGGGCTGTTGCTGGGAGGTCTTGCTGAAAAGGAATGAATTTGATGAGTAAATGGATAATTTGGTAACCAGGGAAACCAGCAGCTCATGCAGATCTGCCGTGGCTGAAGGAGAAGTGCTGGTGGCTCTGGAATGGGATCTCCTGAGGAGACACCTGTAGTGCTTTTCCTGGAGGATAAGGAAGCATTCCCATGGCTGTGGATGGAGTGGAAGGCAGGTTCTCCTGGAGACCCCCGTGCAGAGCTGCCTCCAGCTCTGGATCCAGCAGCAGAGGGGCCTGGAGCTGCTGGAGAGAGCCCAGAGGAGCCCTGGAGCTGCTCCAGGGCTGGACCCCCTCTGGAGCCAGGCTGGGAGAGCTGGGGGGGCTCACCTGGAGAGGAGAAGGCTCCAGGGAGAGCTCAGAGCCCCTGCCAGGGCCTGAAGGGGCTCCAGGAGAGCTGGAGAGGGACTGGGGACAAGGGATGGAGGGACAGGACACAGGGAATGGCTCCCAGTGCCAGAGGGCAGGGCTGGATGGGATATTGGGAAGGAATTCCTGGCTGGGAGGGTGGGCAGGCCCTGGCACAGGGTGCCCAGAGAAGCTGTGGCTGCCCCTGGATCCCTGGCAGTGCCCAAGGCCAGGCTGGACAGGGTTTGGAGCAGCCTGGGACAGTGGGAGGTGTCCCTGCCCATGGCTTTAAGTTCCCTTCCAACCCAAACCATTCCAGGATTCCTTGATCCTGTGAGCTCCTAAGGCAACTCTGGAGTTTGTTGCTTTGAAATTTGAAGGAAAGAAGTGCTGCTCACAGCGGTGTCGGATGCTGAGAATGTGAACAAATTGGGATGTTTGTGGTTTGATGGGATAACAACCCCTCTGGATCCCTCAGGAAGCTTTCAGTCTCCGTGCTGCCATTTCCATGGATAACCTCCTGTCCTGGCCTGAGGCCTCTGCCTCCCCTGGCAGCCTGGAATGTTTTTTTTGGGAAGCACCAGGCTGATTTTGCTGCCATTCACCCCAGCACTTGGGATGCTCAGATTGAGTTTATCAGGCTGGAAATTCCATATCCCGGAGGATGCTCCTACCTGAGGTTTATTCCCAAGTGGAACTGAAGAGCTGTTGCTCTTTAAGGCTTCCCCCTCACCCCTCCCAGATTTTTGAGGCAGCTCAGCCACTTGGTTTTTAGTTTATTTTAGTTTTTCGTTTGTTTGGTGTGTTTTTTTTTTGATAAACTGATCTTCATGTCAGGACAAAAACAACAAACCTGAACCTGGAGAGCAGAAATTGAACTTTAAATAAACTGAACTGTTTAATCAGGGTGTCAATATTTGCCTTCCCAGCCAAAAGCAATTAAAAAAAGACCCGACTGTCACTGTCCCCATTCGTGTGCTCCATGCCAGGTGTTTGTTCTGGTGCTGCTCTACAGGGCCCCCAGCACAGCTGCTGAAATAAAACTGAATAAAACTAAAATATTGACTTTTCTGATAAGTCTGGCTGCATTGGCTGTCTCAGAGGGGGCTAAAAAATTCAAGGAGTTTTAAAATCCCTTTTTAGGATGTGACAGCATCTCCATCAGAACAATTTCTGGGTTGTTTTTTTTTTTTTTCTCTGTGTTTTTCTCTTGTTTTTGTTCTCTGTGTCTCTTTTTCTGTATTATTTTTCTTCCTAACAGCAAGTGACTATTAGACACTAAAATAAGTATTTCCAGATAATTCTTCTTTTTCCTACAGAAAAGTCTTGTGATTCTGTAATTTTGCTCCTGATTTTTGAGTCATTTTTCTCATTCTGCCTCTGCTTGCATAGGTATAACCTTGATATAATTTTGATAAATAATATAAGTTATATAAATAATTGCAGCCACATTCTGGCCTGAATCCTCTTCCTCCTGCAGATTTCATGATCCAAGGAGATAAAAATAACAAGTGAGAGTTTTTCTCCCCCCTCCCCATATGTCTATCAATCAAAATGATAAAGATATTTATGACTTGCAGGCTTTAATGGTGTAATTAGGTGTAATTACATGTTCAAATGATTACACATATGAACACTAATTACATAATTGAAGACAATTATGCTAACTAGGTAAATACATCATTAAGGAAAAATCTCTGGCAAAATCAAGGAAATTTGCACAACAACCGAAGAAAGTAAAATCACAATAAAAAATAAATAATCTTTTATGTCTGGAAAATCCATGAGCCGTGGGAATTGGAGCGGTTTGGGTTGGAATGGTATAGCTGGGATGGCTGTACCGTGTCTGTGGATTGTTGGAATGGTTTGGGTTGGAAGAACCTTAAATCCCATCCCATCCCATCCCATCCCATCCCATCCCATCCCATCCCATCCCATCCCATCCCATCCCATCCCATCCCATCCCATCCCTGCCCCTCCGCTCGTCCTGGGAACCATCCCATAAAATTCCTGCANCCAGCTCCTCTGGGCACCCTGTGCCAGGGCCTGCCCACCCTCCCAGCCAGGAATTCCTTCCCAATTTCCCATCCCACCCCACCCTTTGTCCGTGGGAAGCCATTCCCTGTGCGCTGTCACTGCTGAGTTGGTGCTGTAGCCCAGCCCCTCTTCCTTGTGCTCTTCTGTCCAACTGGAAATATTCCCTGATTTTTAGCTCTTTCCCCTTCCCTTTGGAAATCACCTCAGCTCACTGTTGCTTCCCATCGTGCTGATTCCCTTAGCCCTGGCATTCCAAGCCCTTAATCCTGGTTTTATTTCTAGCTGCAAGCTGAACCAGGTTCCTTTTTATTTTTCCTTAATGTCTCTTTGCAATTCTCTTGATATGTGGGAACTGTTCCCAGATTCTGTTCCTTGGCACTCGTGGGAGTCATTTAAAGGTGTGCCAGGAGGGCTCAACAAGACATGAATGATGCTATTTGTGATTACTGGAGTTTGCAGAGTTTTTCTTCTTGTGGAATTGGAAACAAGCTGGAATCGCAGTCAGTGGGATTCAAACACCTTTCCAATTTCTTTTCCCTGCACAAAGGAATTGCCAGAACCTTTTTGAGACGTGCCAGGTTCAAGGCAGGAGAGACTTGGTGCTTTTCCAGAGTTGTTTAACATTGTTTGAAGCATTTTCACTGCCTGAAGGAGGCTTTGCCAATTCATCCTCTGAAGAAAACGGGGAAAAACAGCGTGCAGAGAAGCAAAAACATGAAAACTGAGAGTTTTTGGTGGCTGTCAGTGCACTTGGAGTCAAAATCTTTGGAATTTCCACCCTGACTGACCCCAGGTGCTCCTTGTCCTGTCTCCAACACCTGGAGTGTGCAGGCAGGATGTGCTCAGGCTGAGAGTTTGGAATTGCCTGATGGAAAGGTTGCATCCAGTGACTGTCATAAGCAGGAAAGATTTAATTCCCACAAATGAATAATCTCTGCTTTGGAGCAACTTTAGAGCCCTGAACTTGGTGTCACCACTTTGATAACATTTTATGACCATCAGTCACACAACACAATTTTATGTTGTAATTTGAAAGGAAAAAGGGGTTGTTTTAGGAAAAAAAACCCAAATATATAACCCTTGCTCAGTCAGTTACTCTGATTCCTTATTTTATAAGGAATATTTTATAAAGAATATCTTATGTTTTAAGCAGTTTTGCAGAATCTGTGACTTGTTCTCAGCAGCTGCTGCTCCTGCCTGGCCTTTAGTGTTGATTCCTTTCATTCCAAGCTGCCGTCTCAGCTGAGCTGCCAACTCCCTCTCATCAAGATTCCCACCCTTTTCCCTTCCCTCTCTGCTCCCCCCTTTCCAGTTCTCCCACTTTTCAAGCAAAATCAAATGTCAGCTCCTTTCTTTGTCCTTCCTTTCTTCACAGCTGAACCAAGAGGCACCTCAGACTCTCACTCTCATTTTGGGCTCAGCGAGAGCCTTGGGTGGAATTTGGAGTGTGGGAATGTTGGTTCCTGTGGGAGGAAGATACAGCACAGTTGATTTGGGAGATTTAGGGTTTGGATCAATGGGATTTAGGGTTTAATGCCTGGAAATGAGATGGGGGTTCATTCCCAATCTGGGCAATGTGCTGGTGGAAATACCAACGAGGTCTGATGGGAACATAAACTGGAGGTCATCAGCTCCCAGTATTTAGGGATTTCTCCTGGAATCTGTGCTCTCTGAAGGACAGCACGATTTTTCCGGATTGTGTTTTGTGGAGTTTAAAAATGGGAACAAGTTTAAGCAAACAGGATGATGCTGCCTTGCAGGAAATCAATAAGCTCAGAGCTGTTTGCAGAGCATGTTGTGGTGGGAAAAGAGCCACTTAAACCCAGCCTTTTGTGAGCTTCACTTTAGGGGATTTAGTCTGTTCCAGCAGAGCTTTCCCAAAAATGTGCCTGGGTTCCTGTGGAGGGCACGGGGTGGGTTTGCTGCCGTGGGGGAGGGTGGGAATATGGGAATACTGTGTGTGCCTGATGGAGCAAAAAATTAGGGATGGATGAAACTTCGTGTGAGAGCCTTTGAAGACGTGGCTCTGGTGAGGCCCCACCTCAGATCTTGGAGTCATTTTGGGTCATTCATGACCAGAAGGACCTGGAGGGGCTGGAGGTGTCCAGGGCAGGGAACGGGGCTGGGAAGGGGCTGGAGCCCCAGGAGGGGCTGAGGGAGCTGGGAAAGGGGCTCAGCCTGGAGCAAAGGAGGCTCAGGGGGCCCTGCTGGCTCTGCACAGCTCCTGCCAGGAGGGGCAGCCAGGGGGGAAAAAGGGCTCTGCTCCCAGGGAACAGCGACAGGAGCAGAGGGAACGGCCTCAGGCTGAGCCAGGGGAGGCTCAGCTTGGACAGCAGCAGGAATTTCCCCATGGAAAGGGAGCTCAGGCCTTGGAACTGCCCAGGGAGCTTTGGAGTCCCCATCCCTGGAGGTGCCCAGGGAAGGCCTGGATGTGGCACTCAGGGCTCTGGGCTGGGGACAGGGTGGGGATGGGCACAGGACTTGGTGGTCCTGAAGGGCTTTTCCAACCTCAATGATTCCGTGAGGCTTAGACTGGATATCTGGGAAAATTTCCTCCCCAAAAGGGTTGTCCAGGCCTGGCACAAGTTCAGGATGTTGTCCCCATCCCTGGAGGGATTTAAAAGCCCTGTGGATGGGGACAGGGGTCACAGTGGTGGCCTCGCAGTGCCATGTTTGACTTCACAATCTTAGAGAGCTTTTCCAGCCTTCATGATTCTGTGATTTAATGAGGTGCAGGCATCTTCTGAAAACCACATTGGGGTGGGTTTTTTGGNGAGGTGCAGGCATCTTCTGAAAACCAAATTGGGGTGGGTTTTTTGGTTGGTTTGATTGTTTCTGTTTTGTTTGTTTGGTGTTTTTTATTCTTTTTTTAATTTTTTTTTTTTTTTCGTTTGTTTTTTGTTGTTGTTGTTGTTTTGGGGGGGTTTTTGAAATTTTTGCTGGTTTTTTTTTCCCCCACACAGAAGGGATTCAAAGAGCTTTTCCTTCTATCACTGGTTCAACCACATTAGGATTATGCAGAACTCATAGCATCCCCCACCTACACAGAACCACCTTTCTGTGACAATCCTGTTTTGGCCACGTGCTGGAACCAGCCCCTGCTGCTTTGCTTCTCTCGTTTACAGACACCTTTATTTGTGACACTTCTCAGCTCCAAATCTTAAAATCGTTCCCCTTAATTCTTGTGGAAGTGTAGTCAAGGTTTGTGTTGCTGAGAGATTAGAGAAGAAACATTTCCTGGTGTGTTGCTCAGCTGAGCTGCTGTCAGTCCCTGACAGCGTTTTGGGTGCTCTCTGTGGAGCTGATTCTCCTGAATCCTCAGTTCTTCCCAAGGGTCTTCTAGAGGAGCAGAATGGGTGGAGATGGAGAGAATGAGAAGCAGAAATAACACCTGAAAGGGTTGTTTCAAGAGGAAAAAAGTGCCTCAATTTAAACTGCCTGGGTTTCACAATGGGTTTGTCACTTTGAACCACGATTCTGCTCCGAGGAGTGAATTTCAAGTGGAAAATCCCTGTTTAAATGCATTTTTACCTCTCTGTTTAGACTCCAGTCTGTGAGCTTAATGACAGAAACACATTTTGATGCCTTTTTGCTCTTGAGGGAAACAAACTGTTCTGGGATCAGGGAGCTGGTGGCTCCTGGTTTCCCACTGCTGCTTGGGATGTGCTGGAGCAGCCCCAAAGGTCTCCATCCTCCCAAACTGGGTTGGTGTAGGAACTGGGGGTAAACTGGTGTCTCAGAGTTTATCCAAGGGAAGACTAGTGAGGCACTTTCCTTGGAAAATTTGGGCTAATCAATGTTTTTTTTTAAGGGCAAAATTGGGGTTTTACACCTTTGGACACTGAGGGTGGTGCATTGGTGCAGCTGGGAAGTGTTGGGTGGTGGAAATGCAGTACCTGGCAATGGTTTGGTCCATGGAGCTGATCCTGGTGTTGTGGAGGAGATTTCCCATCCCTGGGTCTGTGCTGAAACTTCCAGCACTCCCAGAAAATTCCTTTGGCACTGCTGACTCTGATTGAATGGAAGCTCGTGGGCAGAAGCTCTTTTGCATAAACATTTGAGGCTGAGCAAATGGAAAGTGATTCCTAATCCATTTTATTGCTGCCTTTTGTGTTGAGAATTGATCTGATATTGATTTTTGGTCCCTCCTTTGTGTTTTAGAGATGTTGATGGCAATTCCCTGATTTTTCATTGGATACTGAACAGTTGCTGAGCTCATCCCTTGAATTCTTGAGGAAAATTCTGTTATTTTAATGAGCACTGTGGTTTTTTTCCAGACCTTTGCCCGTTCTTCCACATCTTCCTGGGGTTACAGCCCTCAGAGAGGGGCCCTTGCCTTGGATTTAAATGCCAGGGAAATTGTGGAACCTTCTGGTGGAGACAATTTGAAACTCCTATGGTGGTTGTTTTCAGCTTTTTGGAACATAAATGAACTTTTTGGTTCAGAGCAGGGGTGGGACTGGCCTGGGACACGTGATTGGCACTGGTGCCACCTCCCCACCCCAAGTCCTTTTCATGGAATGCTGGAATGGGTTGGAAGGGATATTCAAGCTCATCTGATTCCAACCCCCTGCCGTGGGCAGGGACACAATTCACTGCCCCAGGCTGCTCCAAGCCCCATCCAGCCTGGCCTTGGACACTGCCAGGAATCCAGGGGCAGCCACAGCTTCTCTGGGAATTCCACCCCAGCCCCTCCCCCACCTCCCAGCCAGGAATTCCTTCCCAATATCCCACCCAAATCTCCCCTTTTCCACTTTGAAGCCATTCCCTGTGTCCTGTCCCTCCATCCCTTGTCCCCAGTCCCTCTCCAGCTCTCCTGGAGCCCCTTTAGGCCCTGGCAGGGGCTCTGAGCTCTCCCTGGAGCCTTCTCCTCTCCAGGTGAACATTCCCAATTGTTCTGTTTTCATAGGAGAGGTGCAATTTTGGCTTCTGGGTTGTGCCTTCCTAGGAGGCAACTCCTGTACAGCATCACTGGAATTGCCTCATCCTTGGACTCACTTCCCTTCTTTGCAGCTCTTCCAGTGCCCATCCTTCCAGCTTTTCATCTCTTCCTTGTGGAATGGCTTTTAACCCCTGTGAATTTAATTAAACCAGCCTTTCTTCCCCAAAAAACGTGAGGATTTGATTATTTCCTGAACCTGGATGGCAGCAACAGCGATTTCCTCTATCCCTGGAAAAAGAAAGTAGTAGGATTTAGATTGGCCCACAGGGGAAATAAGAGTCTGGATTTGGATTTTATGGAGTTCTCATCACCAGGCTTAGCTCTGTGCCAGTGGCAGAAGCTTAAAATGACAAAATGTGTTGCATTTATTTGCTTTTAGAGAGTTACAGGGAATGGATTCCCACACATTGAAGTTATGAGGATGTGTTTATGATTCCAGTGGTTTGACATGGAATGCCAGCATAGGAAAACCACCATAAAAATGAATAACTGGGAATTCCAACTGGAGCTTTCTCTGCTTCTTTCTGCCCTTAAATTATGTCTTTATTAGGAATGTGAGAAGGTTTTTGGTTTTAATTAATGTTGCTAAAAAAAAAAAAAGCTGTGAGAATAAAAAACCCCCAATATTTAGAGATGTTTGGCTCATTTAATCAAACTCCTTGAATAATTTGGCTTGTGGACACTGAATTAATTCCCAACAGGAAGGTTAAAATGATCCTGACCTCAGTAGAAACAAAGCTCTGTGAAATTCCTGACCTGAGCTCCCAGTTAATGCTGGAAAAGGCATTTTCCAGCCATGCAGAATGAAAAACCTTTAATCCTTCCGTGAGATATTGATAGGAAAATGTTTATTGATTATTCACGATTAAAGTGCTAATTATTTGAAGCAGTGAAACATCTGTGAGTCATAAGGAACAACACTGTAGTCAAAGTGGGTTAAATTGCTGCAATTAATCATTTGTCAGGTTATTCAGAGGGGTTTCGGGAAAGTATTTGTGGGTTTTCCCCTAAACTCGGCTTTTCCATTAAGAAATAGACTGATCCAACTAAGCAGGATAAAGGAATTTTACCAATGTATTATTTTAACCCATTTTTAAACAAAACTTTTATGAATTTACCTAAGGATTGCAATATTTTTTTCCTTCAGGATCCACTCATTAAAATCCTCTAAAATTGTTCGGTGATCCCTTAAAATTCCCTTACTTAGATCCAGTGAAGGTTTAGGCTTTCAACCTTGGAGTGGAAAAAAAGTTTCCTTTGCAAATTCAAAGCCAAATTCCTGGTTTTTGGTATTCAGACCTCTTGGACATCTGAGGTGCCTGATTTTCAAGAGTTTTGATGACAATATATAAAATCTGAGTTCAGAGGTGAAGGAATAGATTTTTTTAAATTTTAATTTATTTTATTTTTATTTATTTATTGCAGTTTTCCAGTTTGGAGGCATCCAGAGATTCCGGTCACAGCCTTGCTCTGGTATTTTTGGGGCTCAAGTGAAAAAAGCACTTGAGCTCTGTAGGAGTTGTGGCTTTGGGGTTTTGATGCTGATTTTTTCCATAATTAATACCCCCAGTTTTCCTCTGCTGGGGAATAAAAGGAAGTCTCTTTTTCCCAATGTGTTACAGCAACCAAGCTGGAAAACAGCAAATTTTGGTGCTCTCTGGCACAGAATCCGAATGCTCACGTCCTGCCTGTTCACAGCTCCTGTCACTGCCTGCTTTTAGTTGGAGCAGTAAAAAATTGTGCTTTTCCCTGGCAGCCTGTGGAAGTGTTGGGGGTGTGGAATCCCAAGGACAGGAGCTGTCCCATCAGGGCAACCTGTCCTCTCTGTGGGAAGCCATTCCCTGTGTCCTGTCCCTCCATCCCTTGTCCCCAGTCCCTCTCCAGCTCTCCTGGAGCCCCTTTAGGCCCTGGCAGGGGCTCTGAGCTCTCCCTGGAGCCTTCTCCTCTCCAGGTGAGCCCCCCCAGCTCTCCCAGCCTGGCTCCAGCCCTTGGAGCATCTCCATGGCTTCTCTGGACTCTCTCCAGCAAATCCACAATTTTCTTGAGCTGAGAACTCCAGAGCTGGACACAGTTCCCCAGGTGGTGTCTCCTCCCAAGGGCAGAAATTTTGGAAACCAAAGACTCTCCAGCTCTGCCTTTGGTTTCCCACTGGTTGCAGCTTCCTGACCCTGTCCAGAGCTGAGGATCATCACCTTTCCACAGGAATCAGGGATTCCTTTGAGTTGTCTGCTTTTCCACTCCAATATTCCACCTAAAAAGGTTGGAACAACAAACAACACTTTTACCTGAGGCTGTTTTCAAGCCCAATATTTCAGATGTTCCCAGGTGAAATAAACAAGAGGAGAAGTTGTGATGCCACTGTTGCATTTGATGGTCTGGAGCAATATCTACTACAAAAAAAAACCAATTCCTGGTTATTAAGGAGGGAATTCTTGGCTGGGAGGGTGGGCAGGCCCTGGCTTGAGTTGTCCAGAGGAGCTGTGGCTGCCCCTGGATCCCTGGAAGTGCCCAAGGCCAGGCTGGGACAGTGGAAGGTGTCCCTGCCCATGGAAGTGTTGGAATGGGATGATCTTCAAGGCCCCTTCCAACCCACTCCATTCTGGAATTCTGTGACCTTGTGAACACGTGGAGGCTTTTCCTGGAGCAAAAGTGTCGCTGTAAGAGTGAATTCCAGGTGGTTCCCTGTGGAGTGGCGGTGTTCAGGTCAGGGCTGGGTTTCCTGTTGGGACACTGTGCCGTGGTTTAGGTGGCCAAGGGGTCAATTTAGAAACCCTTGGTCCCCATGGATTGAGGTGTTCATGGATGGAGATGTGCAGGGGGTTTTATCCTCCCTGCAGAGCAGGAGGAGGTTGTGGAAATGCACAGCCTCCAAATTCCCTCCGTTTCCTTGACTAAATGGGCAAAAATCTCCTTTTTCTGCCCCAAAAAGGGTCTGTTGTGCAGGTGTCCTTGGTGTTTGCCCTGAAGGCAGCGGGTTCTTCTTGCCCTCAGCAGCTGCTGCTCCATCCATTGCTTCCCTGGCAACAAAAACAATCCCATGAATAATAAATCAATGGAAGGGATTAATTTCCTTCTTTACTGCAGGAGTGGTGGTGGGGATGTCCAAGGGAACTTCTCCCATTTTTCTGTTGTCTCTGGCATAAAGAAATCACATCCCAGTGAGGTTGTGCCAACTCCTCTTTTCCAGCTCTGCACACAAAGGATTTTTATCCAAGGCAGGGATTTTGGGATGATATCAGTGATCCCAGCATCCTCCTCACCCTGGTTTTCTCAGCCAGGTCAGAGGGCAGCAACTCCAATTAGTGGGATGCAGAACCAAGGAACAATATTTTAAAGAATTTATTTACTGCATTAGACAGATTTCAGTGTCGTGGTACAAGAAAAGTCTTGTCAAGGCATCATTTTCCACCAACTGTTTCCATGGAAAAAAGGAAAGTTTCCATTGCCAAACAGTCGGGGTTTTGTTGGGTAATTTTATTTTTTCCTGGGTAGTTGGTGGTGGTTCTTGTTTTAACCAAGCCAAAAGTTTTAAATTCAGAGTAAAAACATTTAAATCTTGTCTCCGATGCAAATATTTAACCAGACATTTTTTCATTTTTATACCCTCAAAATATGGAAGTTTTAAATTTAATGGAATTCTTATTCTGCTGCTTTCTTTTCAGACATGAGCTGAAGCTGAGAAAAGTTAGGCAAAATATTCTGAGTGTTTTTTTAATCTGTATTTTTAGTCTAAAAGTACAAAGTCTGTGATTAAGATGTAACAAATAAAACCAGGTTGGAAGACAAAAATGAAGCTCTGGGGTAAAATATGATTTTTGTCTCAGGGCATCTGCTCCAGGCAATAAAAACATCGAATTCATGATATTTGGGGAAGTTGCAGGTGGATAAAAATTGGACAATTCCATAGGTCAGGATATGGCCAATGGGTCAGAAGTGATGAATTTTTAAAAGCTGAGTAATTTTTAATTGCATTGGTCATAAATCAGTTTTTCTTCTGTGTGTTTTGCAAGGAAAATGTTGAGTTAAAGTTATGGCAAATATGGTAAATAATCACCATAAATCACACCAGTGACATTCCCGTAAGATAAGGGAGAATCCAGTTGATATAATTCCTTAAATTCTTCAGGGATCTCTGCATAAACTACAAAATTGGTTAATTGGTTAAAATTGCTCCTTTTTCCTCTAAAAATATATATATTTTAAAGAAGAAAGTCTACCTTTTTTGGCAGCCAAACAGCATCCTGCCAAAATTCCTTTTAATAAAGGGAATATTGATACATTAATATTAAGATGCAGATAAAATCTCAGCATCAATATAACAATATATTTAATGTCTGCATTTAAAATTAATATATTTCTTAATAATTTTATCTATTTAATAATTTAATATATTTAATAATGCAAGTAGCATCTTAACATTAGGTAAAATATAGAAAATAAAAAAGAAAATCCAAAGAATAAAATTTATGAATGTAAAAATAAAAATAGATAAAACTCTTGACTTTTTGCAAATTTTGCTTTTTTTTTTTTTACTAAGTTATGTAACATCAGTTACATAGATGCTGATAATTCTCATAGCAAATTATTTAAATTATATATCCTGATAGGACAGGCTGATTCCACTGGAATTTTTTTGTGGGAGAGGAAGATGAGGAAGTGTGAAATCCTGCTGTTAATTTCTTTCCTTTTAAAACTTTATATGCGTTTTTACAATTCTGATTCCATAAGGAAATTAAACACCCAAGAGGTGCTGTGACAATATTAAATATATTTTTAAACACTTTTCCATTTGGAATATATGGGATGGAATTGCAGCACACAGGAGCTGGAATCTGAAATTATCCCTCAGCACATTCCTGTGGATGATTTAAAAAACCCTGGAGCCAAGAGTTGGGAATAGGAGCACAGCCAGGTTGGGAGTGGGAAATTCAGCAGTGCTGGTGGTGCTGCTCTCCCAGGCAGCCTGGATACTGGAAATGTGGAATTTGGTGACTTCCCTTCATCCCACAGCAGCAGAACCACTTGGCCTTAAGGATGTAGCAAGGCAGAAAATGGGAATATTCTTTGGAATGTTGTTTGCTGGAATTCAGCCCCCTCCAGCTCCTCTTTCCATGGGAGGAGAATTTAAAGCGCTTTGGGTGGTCGGGAATTTGTCATCTTGGAACCTTTTGGAGATGATCCCTCTTGTCCAGAATTCCCAATGAAAGGAAGGATGGCCTTGTCCTCTTGTGCACTGGTGCAGGTTGTGGGATCAGGACTCAGCTCAGGACCCAGAACTGGTGGAATTTCAGGGTGCCCAGAGAAGCTGTGGCTGCCCCTGGATCCCTGGAAGTGTCCAAGGCCAAGTTGGAAGGGGTTTGGAGCAACCTGGGATAGTGGAAGGTGTGGGAATAGGGGATGGATCTGGCTGGGTTTTGAGACCCCTTCCCACCCAAAGCATTCCAGGATTCCATGAAGTGCAAGGTCTGAAATTCGGGAGCTCTTGGATGAAGTGTTTGATTGTACATGTGAGCTGCTGACTTTCCTGGAGAAGTTCCCTGAGCCCATCAAATCCTGGTGCCACACACACAAATCTCATGGTTTGGTGCTGAGATCCTGACTCTGCTCCTTTTACAGACTTCAAGTAACAATTTTTTTTGGTGCTTGCTCAGATCAGGTGGACCAAAACAGCAGGAAGTGCCTCTGACAGATTCCAAGATTCGAGTGTCTTCAACGAAACCCTGAGGATTTCCAACATCCAGAGACACCAGGGAGGACGTTACTACTGCAAGGCTGAGAACGGCCTGGGCTCTCCAGCCATCAAATCCATAAGAGTGGACGTGTACTGTGAGTAAATCCTTGGAAATCTCTTCCTTTGTTACTTTATTAACATCTTAAAATCTTCACAAAGAAATTTTGCTGCTTGCTGTTCCAAAGAAATGACCGGCTCCTCATGAAGCCCAATTTTAACAGGGTGGATTTTACAGCCTTGTGGGGTTTTTATGGTTGGAAGCCTGGGAAGTTTTGGAAGTTTCCATGCTCAGCATGGAAATATCTTTAAATAAAATCAGAATATTTTGATAAGGAGAATGAAGGTTGGGTACAACTCATCCTGCTCAGATATCAGAGGAATATTTATCTGCAGCTTGCTCAAGGTGTAAATCTGCAGCACCAACTTGAATTTCTTGTACTTTGGGCTTTGCTTGCCCTCAAAACTGATGTGGGAGAAGTGCAGATGGTTTGTTCTGTTTTGCTTTAGTTGCTCCTCAAAATGTTGTGGGTTTGGGCATTTTTTTGGTTCATGGCAATCTCCTGTGATACCCAGTGAAAAGTTGCATTTGAAATGCAGGGCAGGGAAAAATATGAAGGATTGGGATTGCAGGGAAAAACGTGAAGGATTTGGATTGCAGGGAAAAATGTGAAGAATCTGTGTTGCAGTGAAAAATGTGAAGGATCTGGATTGTGGTGAAAAATTTGAAGGATTGGAATTGCAGTGGAAAATGTGAAGGATTGGAACTGCAGTGGAAAATGTGAAGGATTGGGATTGCAGTGAAAAATGTGAAGGATTGGGATTGCAGTGAAAAATGTGAAGGATTGGAACTGCAGTGGAAAATGTGAAGGATTGGAATTGCAGTGGAAAATGTGATGGATTTGAACTGCAGTGGAAAATGTGAAGGATTGGGATTGCAGTGAAAAATGTGAGATATTTGGATTGCAGGGAAAAATATGAAATGTTTGGATTGCAGTGAAAAATGTGAAGGATTGGGTTCTCAGTGAAAAATGTGAAGGATTTAAACTGCAGTGAAAACGATGAAGGATTGGGATTGCAGTGAAAAATATGGAGCTGGGATTGGTGGGATTTGTGTTTGTGTTTCCCAAAAGGTGCCGTCTCTGTCTGGTGGATCTTAGGGATGTGGGATAAATTAGAGACAATTCTTGTGGGTTCTGGGATTTGTGGGATGGTGAATCCACGTTTTGGGGGATTTTCTTTCCTGGTGTGTGCTTGGCTTCGTGTTGTGCTTAACAGGCTGTAACCTGTGAGTGCCAAATCTGTAATTCCTTTATGGATAATAACGGAATTAAGAGGGAATTGCTCATTAACTTGGAGTCCAATAAATGAACTCCAATGCCTGCATATAGGAACACTGTGCCAAGCAATCCATGTCTGGATCTTCCCTGAGCAGGATGCCCAGCCCAGGTGACATTTTGGGCTCAGAGGGGCAGGATGTGATCCCAGCATTCCCATTCTGCAGGGATTTGGCTGCTCCATGAGCCCTCCAGGCACACCCAGCTGCTGGGAGCATTCCATAGGGCAGCCTTGGGAGTGTTCCATAAAAAAATTAAAAAACCAACAAGAATAAACATTTCTTTGTGAGGTGTGGCTGCCCCTGGATCCATGGAAGTGTCCAAGGCCAGGTTGGACAGAGCTTGGAGCAAACTGGGACAGTGGGAGGTGCCAGGGGTGTCACTGGATGGGTTTTAGGGTCCTTCCCACCCAAACCATTCCACGATTCCATGATGCCAGTAAAGATTTTCTTATCTCAATATCCCTATATTAGATTCTCCTAATAAATCTCCAATTAAATTCCTAATTTTAGGCCTGCCTGTGAACCTGATGTTGGCAGAAAAGGCAGGAAGAGCAGTGTCCAATCTGGGGTGCTGCATGGTCAGAACAGGAAGGGTTGAGAATGATGATTTTGGGTTTTCCTGAATTTCACTGACACTTCCTTCTGGAATCTCTCTTTTTCCTCATATTCTGTTTTGTTCCACTCTCAATGTGGCCTCAGATTTGCTGTGTGGGATTTCTTACAGGTTTAATTTTCCTTTTTCCATCACTCTCTGCTCCTTAATACACCTCAAACCCAGCCCAGGTCTTTGTGAAACATGACAAACTCCAGGTTCCAGCTGGGATTAAATCCTTGGTGATTTCCTTCCATGTGCAGGCTGGGAATTTTCATCAGTTAATGATCAAATATTTGCAGGCAGCCAGGACTGCTGGGTAAGCTTCAGGTGCCAGGGAAGATTAGATCTGGCTGGGAAAAAGATGGAAGAAAAAAAATCCCTGTAGCTCACAAAAAAACTCCCAAGAAATCAAAACATGGGAATTGAAATTCCCAAGTACCTTTAGGTAGTTTTCTCCTTTTTGTTTTTAAGTTAAAATTTTCTGCTTTGATTTTTTTTTTATTTGTTAAATATTCACTCTGTAAATCTTTGTGGTGTGTCCACATGAAAAATTGTGGGCAGGAATCTTGGGGGTGGTTGTGTTGGCCATGAAACTTTTCCTCAGAGATTCCAAAAAAAACCTCAAAGATCCCAAGTACTTCACCAACGTTTTCCCTCAGATTGTGTTTTGTTTGTTTTAGTGAACGTGTATTTTGTAAAATTACACAGAAAAAGACAACTGTCAAAAACAAATCTGTGGAAAACAGATGATGTTCCCTTTTGAAAGCAAAACTATCATTAGAGCAAGAAGGAAATGTTTTAATTTTTTGAGGAATCTCTCAAATGTTTTCACAGAAGCAAGTTCAGTGTTGATATTTCTTAAAATATAGATTAAAAATTGTTTTGGAAACATCTTGTAAAGCTGAAGAGAGAAAACAGTATCAAAGTCGTGTTCCATGTTAAATTTGGTTCCAGAGCTCTTCCTAAGGCCTCTAATTTAAAATTCTTTATAATTCCAGCCTCTAATTTAAAATTTGAAAATATTTGAAAATGAATTATTGAAAAAATCCACAAAAAAATCTTTTTATCTTCATTCATCTCCATCCCTGGCTTCCTGGCTGTTTGGGACAATTTAATAGGAACACAGGGATGGGAAATCTCCCTCTCCAGCAGTTTCCTGGTTTTCATTTCTTGGTTAGCTCTGGCATTTGGCACTTGGAGCTGCATTTGCAGGATTTATCAGGATATAAATGAGGAATGAACCAGAGAATTGGGCTGTGTGAGGGAGAGGTGGCAGTTACACCATTTTTATGGACTTGCTGCAGTCTTGGAAATGCTTTTAGTCCTGTTTGGGCAGGAAGGATCCATCATAATTTCCCAGATGCTTTGCATGGATCTCCACAAGTCTGGGGGCTTTTCTGTTAATGACTCTGAAAACATTATTAGCAATTTCTCATGATCCCAGATGCCTCTGACCAACCCACCTGGTCTGAAGTGTTCCAGAGGTGTTTGGCCCCTCACTCCAAGAAGGACCTGGAGGGGCTGGCAGTGTCCAGGGCAGGGAACGGAGCTGGGAAGGGGCTGGAGCCCCAGGAGGGGCTGAGGGAGCTGGGAAAGGGGCTCAGCCTGGAGCAAAGGAGGCTCAGGGGGCCCTGCTGGCTCTGCACAGCTCCTGCCAGGAGGGGCAGCCAGGGGGGAAAAAGGGCTCTGCTCCCAGGGAACAGCGACAGGAGCAGAGGGAACGGCCTCAGGCTGAGCCAGGGGAGGCTCAGCTTGGATATTGGGGAAATTTCTTCCTGGAAAGGGTTGTCCAGTGGTGAGGTGCCCATCCCTGGAGGGATTTCCAAGCCCTGTGGATGTGGCACTTGGAGACATGGGGCTGTGGTGGCCTTGGCAGTGCTGAGGAAGCGTTGGGCTCGATGATCTGGGAGGGCTTTTCTCCCTAAGTGATTCTGGGATTTGATGCATCTCCCACAAAGACTTAAACGAAATCCTCAGCTGGACTGAAGGGCAAAAAACAATTTGTGAAGAATCCTTGTGGGTTCTTTCCAAGTCAGGATGTTCTGGGATTCTAGGAAGGATCGTGTTTATGTTGGTCCCAGTCAGACACTTAAATGTGTGTCCTGGCAGAAGGGGTTTACCTGGCTGACATCAGACCTGCCTGAGAGGTGCGGAGATCTCTGAGGGTTCAGGGAAAGTCCTTCAGGTGCAGAATTCCCATCAAACTCCTTTTCTTCTTAGTCTGGGAGAATTGGGATGGTTCAGCCTGGAGAGAGAACCTTTGGGGTGACCTAACTGTGGCCTTCCAGGACCTGAGGGAGCTGACAGGAAAGACAGAGAGAGACCTTTTGCAAGGGCTGGAGGGATAGGACACAGGGAATGGCTTCCCACTGCCAGAGGGCAGGGTCAGATGGGATATTGGGAAGGAATTTCTGGCTGGGAGGGCGGGGAGGGGCTGGGATGGAATTCCCAGGGAAGCTGTGGCTGCCCCTGGATCCCTGGAAGTGCCCAAGGCTAGGTTGGATGGAGCTTGGAGCAACCTGGGACAGAGGAAGACCTTAAAGATGACCCAATCCCACCCCTCTCCTGGCAGGGACACCTCACACTGTCCCAGGCTGCTCCCAGCCCCATCCAACCTGGCCTTGGGCACTTCCAGGGATCCAGGGGCAGCCACAGCTTCCCTGGGAATTCCATCCCAGCCCCTCCCCACCCTCCCAGCCAGGAATTCCTTCCCAATATCCTATCCAAGTCTCCATTCCTTCAGCTTAAAGCCATTCCCCTTGTCCTGTCCCTCCATTCCCTTGTAACTTTGCACCTCCTCTCCTTGGTTTCCTTTGATAATTTCTTGTGGAAAAACCTTTTTGCTTCCAAGGGGACGGAACAGACTGTGGCAAATAGGCCAGTGGTGGTTCCTTCAGCAGACAGTTTCTGTCCTTGTTTTATGTTAAAGAAAACAGGGTTTTTTTTCTCCCATCTCTGGCTGAGAATCCTTGTTTCTCATCAAGTTCCACCCAACGCCCTCGGTTCCCTTGGAAGTGAATTCCCAGGAGTTCTTGTGGAGCCACCAGGAGAAGAAACTGCCTCAGATATATCCGAGCTCAATTCATGCCAGACTTGAACTCTGTTTCTTCTTCCTCTGGAAGTAGCTCTTTCAAGTCCATCTCATCTTTGTCTTTGAAGAAAAGGCTTTTATACTTTGACTCCTAGAAAATTTTTTTACTTGGAGGACACTTTCTCCTTTTGTAAGGAAGGGAAAGATGGAATAAATGAAGTATTTTCATTTAAAGAAGCAGAGTTCTGACAAGAAAGCTGTTCTGCTCTTTCCCAAAGGACAATTTTCCTTTTTTTCAGCAAAGAAAAAGTCCTAATTTCTTCGTTGAAAATGTATTTTTGTATTCCTCTTGCTTCCCAGATTCTTATGGACACAAGGTCAGGCTGCACAGCTTGGAAAAGGTGGAGGAAAAGGTCAGGTGGATGCTCAAAGATTTCTAAAAATAATGTGGAACTCAGGATGGAAAAAAGTTTTATCCAAGAGCTTTAGTGGAGGAAGAGGTTTAAGATTTGACTCATGGTTGGAGAGACACATCCATTGTGGGATGAGAAAATCTGGAATTCCAGGATTAAGAGGTTGAGCTGAGGGTGTTGGGGAAACCATTCCTTTTGCTCAGAGATCCACTGAAACCTTTGCTGGCAGCTCTAATTCCAGAGGCTGTCCCTGGAATCCAGCTCCTCCAGAGGGTTTTGTGTTTGCATGGAACATGGAATCCCTGCAGCCGCGCTGGCTGCACGGGCTGGGCTTGGGCTGCTCTTCCCCTGCAGCAAATTCGGGAGCAGGGGAGGCAGTTCAGTCCCAGCACTCAGCTTATCCCGTTTATCCAGAGCTGGGAATGTGCCCTGCACCCATCCCAGTTCTCTGGGTGACACAAATCCAGTTTTAGGAGGGGGGAAAGCTCCTGGAGTCCCAGAATATTCCACCCAAATCCCTGCTCAGGTGGATTATGTGCAGGATATCTGGACATCACGTGTGTCTTTGGGTTCTGAGACCTCTTGTGAGGTTTCCTGATGCTTTCATATCCAGCTTCAAATCCTGGAATGGTTAGATGGGATGTTGGGAAGGAATTCCTGGCTGGGAGGGTGGGCAGGCCCTGGCACAGGGTGCCCAGAGAAGCTGTGGCTGCCCCTGGATCCCTGGAAATGTCCAAGGCCAGGCTGGATGGAGCAGCCTGGGACAGTGGGAGGTGTCCCTGCCCATGGCAGGTGATGAGAATGGGGTGGGATGTAAGGTCTTGTCCAAACCAAACCCATCTGGGATTTAAGACCTCCCCAAACCTGTCTCAGTCTCAAAGAATCTCCTTAGGACTTGGCAGTATTAAAGAAATTCCTTCCACTCATTCAACTTTCCCCATCCCAAATAATACCCAGGTTTAAAACAGGCACAGGCAGCACCCACTTCTTTATTTTCCCCAGTTCTTGTTGCTGCTAGAAAGGTTTCTAAGGGGCTGATGCTCAACCTCTGCCCTCACCACTGCAGGATTCCTTTAATTTTTTTCCTCTTGTCCCTCATCCCTCCCACTCATGGTTCCTATTGCCACAGAAATTAAGCTGTAATTCAGGTATTGAAAATACGCTTTATTGTTTTCTGAGCTGCCCCTTTGAGTTGTGTTTGCCTCGTAGTGGCTGCACTGAGTTCTGTGTTCTTACTGCAGTGACATTTTTAATTTTCATCTCTGGCGTCTCCCAGTATTTATTGATTTGTTATTTGAGCTCCTTTTCTTGTCCTTTCATTCATTAAAAGCCCAGGGATGTGCTTAAATCTTCATTCAAATGGTTGGATGAGAACAGAAATAATGAATGGAAATATAAAGGAGTAAAAAGAAAAAAAAAAAGAGGAAAATTAATATAAAGCAATAAACAGCACCATGTAAGGAAATCAAATATATTCATCTTTCCTCACTTTTTGTCCATGATGCAATAAAAGGAGACAATTTGGAATGAGATATTATGCAGATGGAAGGCATTTAACGCTTCCCAATATTGAGAATTGTAATCTTGCAGCAAGAGAGTAACACAAATTAATTAGTGGGGTTCTCATTATTCCCTGTCTGAGGCCAAATTTGTGCATTTGCAACATTAAAACCTCTTAAAACAGCCAAGTTCGGGGTTTGCTGGGAGAGGATCCTCAGGGAAAGCTGTGCCAAGGCCTCCCCAGGGAAGAATTCCTTCCCAATAGCCAACGTAAATCTACTCCCTTCCTTGTTTCTTTGCTATGTCTCCATGAATTTTTTAGCTGGACAGTTGGATCACAGAGAATTATTGTGCCTAAAATGGTCTGAGAAGGTGCAAGGTCAGAGCAGAGGAAGTTTGGGAAGGGAGGGCAGGGAATCTCGGATACACGTGGATGTGAGGGTGCTGAGCAAGGTTGGGCTGGAATAATCTTCCTTCTATGTTGCCCTGAATCTTGCAGTTCTGGATGTTTTCATTCTTTTGTAACTGGTTTCTCGGACATTCTCTGTAAACACAGCCATGTTATTGTAACGGTGTCTTGTTATTTACATTCCTTTCTCCTGGGCACAGAAGTTTGATGGACATTTCCTTGGACCAGTGGGATTGAGGGGAGGCCCTTTGTCTCCTCCAATCCACAGTGAATTATAAGGCACATATAAAATAACAAGAGACACTTGTTCCTTCACTCTCCAGAGGTTTCTGTCTCCTTTTGTGTCGTTGTTGCGACACTTCTACACATGAACAACATCCAGGAAGGCAAGGAAAAATCCCAGAGAGGATGGGAGAGCTGGGGGGGCTCACCTGGAGAGGAGAAGGCTCCAGGGAGAGCTCAGAGCCCCTGCCAGGGCCTAAAGGGGCTCCAGGAGAGCTGGAGAGGGACTGGGGACAAGGGATGGAGGGACAGGACACAGGGAATGGCTCCCAGTGCCAGAGGGCAGGGTCAGATGGGATATTGGGAAGAAATTCCTGGCTGGGAGGGTGGGCAGGCCNGATATTGGGAAGGAATTCCTGGCTGGGAGGGTGGGCAGGCCTGTGGGCAGGCACAGGGTGCCCAGAGAAGCTGTGGCTGCCCCTGGATCCCTGGCAGTGCCCAAGGCCAGGCTGGATGGGGTTTGGATCAGCCTGGGACAGTGGGAGGTGTCCCTGCCCATGGCTGGGAGCAGAATGAGATGATTTTTAAGGTCCTTCCAACCCAAACCTTTCCACAATTCTGTGATGCCATGACAAAGGTGGGAGTGTTGCCAAATTTCAGGAGTGTGCAGAACTTCAGAGAGCAAAAAAATCTGTGAACTCCCCTTTCTTATGTTGTTTGAATTTTGCCTCAGGCTTACAAGAAGAAACAGCTTTTGTAAAAATTGGTCTGTCGGTGTCTTTTTTTTGTTGTTTTTGTTATTTTGTTTTATTTTTTAAAACCAGTTTCTATTTCAGGATATTTTCTGTGTCTTTTCATCTCTCTTTTGTTTTGGAATGGAAAAACATTTTTCTGAAGAGTGAAGATTGTTTTTCACTGGTTTATTCCTGCTTTCCTTAGAGCTGTTACACATTCCAGTATGGAATTTTCTGCTTCCCCTGAATGGGAAAATGTCCTGTTCTTTGGTGTCTTGGTGCTGGTTCCAGTCGAGGTCTGGATCCCTTTCAGCTCCTATGGATTTGTTGGGAGACCAGGTCTTGCTCCCAATCCCGATTAAAGCCACCAGAATTGATTCAAACCATTCTTCTTAGAAAACTGGGAATATAAATGGTGTAAATATGCTCTGTTAGGTGTTTTCCCATCTAGATTTGGATTTTTATTCTGAATTTCTTGTACTTTTAATTTGGCAATTTGGTTTCAAATGCCTGGGAGTGCTGACTTAACTGAGCAAATGAGGAATTTTATGGTGGAATCATAAAATCACCTAAAGGTTTGGGTTGGAAGGGGCTTTAAAGCCATTTTGTTCCACCCCCAGCCACGGGCAGGGAGCTTCCCACTGGGAAAAAAGCAAGGAATAATGTGCTGTGTACTGGGAAGAAGTGAGGCAGCTCTGCCATGAATTATGAATGGAATTTTGGAGCAGCTGCCATAATTCCAGTCCATTTTTTCCCCCCTAAACACACACAACTCAGCCTGAATTAAACACTTTGCAGTGGTTGTTAAATGTTATCAGTCCCTCTTTGCTTTGTGCAGTTTTATTTTCTGCAATGAAAATCTTTGTAAGAGCGAGAGGAAAGGGAAAAAAAAAACCAAAAAACCTGATGTTGTTGGTGCTGCTGAAAGGTTGCACTGAATGCTTGGAAAATGCCAATGGAATATTTGTACATTCCAAAAGGATACAATGATCCCTGAGCTGCCGGGTTCCTGGTTTGTGGGGCGCTTTTCAGGGTTGAATTTCTCGTTTTGGTTCAGCTCAGAAGGTTTGGCTGGGGCTGGGGAAGGGTTGGATGGGTGGGAAGCGTGGTTGGGATGGATCAGGGGCTGGATTCTCCTTCTGGAGATGAGGGAATTCCAGTGGGAATCCCAGATCTCTCCCTGGTGGAGCACCCAGCATCTCTGCTGGCCTCCAAAGGAGGGGGTTGCTGGTTGCCTGTTTTTTTACATTTTTAAACCACATTTACATTTTTAATCCTATTTTAATGTTTAATTATATTGTTGTCTGTTTTAATTCTATTTAATTTTAATTCTATGTTTAATTTTATAACTGCACATCAGATTTTCAGCTCTGTATCAAAACCCCTGGATTGAGCAGCCACAGAATAGAATTTAAATATATTTTTGTCCTCCTAAACTGCATTTTAGCCCCTTCTGTGCCTTTCCAGGCAGCTCTGCACAAGGGGCTGTTGGGACATATGGATAAAACCAAAAGATTTTCTCTTTAGGACCAGTTGGGAACTTGAACTGGAAATGCTGGGAAATGACCCAGAAGTTGGTGCTGCCCTGGGCACAGCACAGGGACATTTGGGTGGTGTTGGAGGTCGATCCCTCAAGCCCTAAAGGGGCTCCAGGAGAGCTGGAGAGGGATTGGGGACAAGGATGGAGGGACAGGACACAGGGAATGGCTCCCAGTGCCAGAGGGCAGGGTCAGATGGGATATTGGGAAGGAATTCCTGGCTGGGAGGGTGGGGAGGGGCTGGGATGGAATTCCCAGAGCTGTGGCTGCCCCTGGATCCCTGGCAGTGCCCAAGACCAGATTGGATGGAGCTTGGAGCAGCCTGGGACAGTGGGAGGTGTCCCTGCCCATGGCAGGGGTGGGATGGGATGGGATTTAAGGCCCCTTCCAACCCAAACCACTCCAGGATTCTGTATGGGATTGTATGAAATAGGGAAGCACTGCCCAGGTGCATTTTGTGTTTAAACTGGACTCAGCTGTAGGTTAAGGGAATAAAAAGCCACCCAAAAAGCCTGAAGTGCCTTTGGAGATGATGAGATGCTCCACATGAAGATTTCCTTGTGGCTGGCTTATCTCTACTGAATTTAAAGCTTTCCTGTATCTTTACCTTCCCTGATTATTCAGATTCTCTGATTTCCTGAAGAGGAGGAGCGTGGAATGCCAGGATACAGAACAGATCAGAGGGACAATGGAATCCTGACTTTACCACAACCTACAGGTCCCCAAAAAAATTGCTGTTCCCAGTAAACTCAAGAGATTTATACACAACCTCTGCTTACAGAGGCATCAGCTCATCATGAATTAAGCAGCTGATGGACTCAGTTCCCTGATTTTTTTGCACTGCATCTAGAGAATCAATTTTTCCAGCTGAAAGCTTGTTCCTGTGTGACATGGGCTGGGAGAGATCTTCCCTTGGAGTCAGACATGGACCTAAGAGGAGCTGGCATCATGACGTGGGAGTGGTGTCACCCTGTTCCATGCCCATTGTCCTTTCTGGCTCTCAGCCTGTCCTGGAGTGGCAGGAAAAAAAGAACTTTAGGATATAAGTGTCCCCTCTCTCCTGAGCAGAGAGATATTGAACAGCCTGATGAAAATTTTTGGTGACTTTCATTGGGAAGGAAATGAATAAAGCCTGTTCCATTTATGATATCTTACTGGAAATACGTTTAAAACCCAGCAGGGGCTCCTTCCTGGAATTTACACTGACAGAGTTTTCAGCCTGGCCAAAATCATGTGGAAAAAAACAACCAAAAAAAACCAAAAAAAAACCCCAACCCTAAGAAATATTTAGTTTCCTTCCTTTTAACCCAAAGTAGGTGGAGGAGAGCAGGAAGCTTCATTCTGGCTCCACAAGGTCCAGCAGAGCTGGGACTTCCTGGAGCTGCTGTCCCTGTCTACCTGGTCGGGCTCTGCTCCCAGGGAACAGGAGGAGAGGGAATGGCCTCAGGCTGGGCCAGGAGAGGCTCAGCTTGGACAGCAGCAGGAATTTCCCCATGGAAAGGGAGCTCAGGCCTTGGAACTGCCCAGGGAGCTTTGGAGTCCCCATCCCTGGAGGTGTCCAAGGAATTCCTGGATGTGGCACTCAGGACTCTGGGCTGGGGACAGGGTGAGGATGGGCACAGCTTGGACTTGATGATCCTGGAGGTCTCTCCCAATCCAAATGATTCCCTGATTCTGTATTTCCTGGAGATCCTGGGATCCTTTCCATCCTGTACTGTGGTATTCCAGAGCTTTCCAGGACTCTGCTGTGCCCTGACTTCCACCCATCAGGTGCAGTTTGGCTGTTGATGACTTATTCCAAACAATTTGTTCAGAATCCAGACCTTGCTTCCCTGCTTTCCTTTACAATCTCTCCACTTGCAGGAAGTCTCTGATTTTGCTTGTCCCTTAACCTCGACAATAAACACCCTGCACTTGTTCAATGCCCGCTTTTCTGTCCCAAAATATCACCAAAACACAGCACTGCTCATTATCAGCGCTTATCAAAGCTTCCTTTTGTCTGGCTTGTTCCTTACAAATTGATGGGTATCAGGAAGACACACAAGGCACAAATCCACAGGAAGAGCAAGACATTCAAAACCGTTAGGAAATGTTATTAAAATCACAGCAATTTCAATAAAAGCAAACCAACAGTAAAGCAAATGTAAGGTCAAGCTCCTGGCTCCACGAAAGTGCTCTCAAAATCCCACATGGAGAGTTTTCCTCAGGATTTTTGAATCCCACTGTGTTCCTGACACTTGGTATTTTATGGAGTAAGGGGAAAGAAGTTTATAATGGACTAAAGAAGTTTATAGTGGACTAAAGAAGTTTATAATGGACTAAATAAGTTTATAATGGACTAAAAAAGTTTATAGTGGACTAAAGAAGTTTATAGTGGACTATTTTTTCGTGTGTAAATGTAGGGCTGGTGCCTGTTTTTTATGGAAATTCCCAAAAAAATTGGTTCCGTGGTAGGAGAACGTTTGATGGTTCTGGAATGTTTCTGGCAGGGCTTTGTGAGGAGCAATGGTTCTGTGTGTCCTGTGTTGGGAACACTGGGTGGTTTGGGAATTTACAAGGATGGGACAAGGGGACTGGTTTTAAACTAAAAGAAGAGAGGTTTAAATGGGATATTGGGAAGGAATTCCAGGCTGGGAGGGTTGTGAGGCCCTGGCACAGGGTGCCCAGAGAAGCTGTGGCTGCCCCTGGATCCCTGGAAGTGTCCAAGGCCAGGTTGGATGGAGCAGCCTGGGACAGTGGGAGGTGTCCCTGCCCATGGCAGGAGTTGGAATGGGATGGGATTTAAGGTTCTTCCAACCCAAACCATTCTGGGATTCTTTGATTCTAAAGATTTTAAGACTGACAGACACAGTTTGCTCAAAAAGGAAAAAAGGGGATAGAAGCAGAGAGAAAACAGGGAATCAGGGGGAAGGTGTTGATAAGGAATCAGAGTGGGCACTCAACCCCACCTTGCTGTTTCTGGGTGTCCAAAACCAAAACCCTTTGAGTCACCCACTAAAATAAGTGATTCATGCATCCTGACAACCCTGCTGGTGCAAATTCAGAGGTGAAAATGAAATATGCATGGAGGAATGGAAATGCAGAATTCCTATTAGCTTGAGCCAGACAAGATTTTTATTTCCATGTTGAGCTCATTTTGATGAGGTTTAATTAGCCCTGAAGAGCTGCTGAGGAAGCTCCTTGCAGAATTTGCTCCACAGAATACTCCTGACATCGAGATTTTTCAAGTAAAGAACAAAGCTTACAATTAATTACAGAGTCTTAATTCCACAGTGTTACCTGGCTGTGGATGCAGATTTTATTTTCCTCCTTGAACAAACTCCCAGCAAAGTGCCATAAGGTTATTTGGATGCCTTTTCTGCCATTCCTTTCCTAAATTAAAGCTGCCTCTAATAGCTGTAGTTAGATGAGCCCGAGACGAGCTCATGTCAGATGAGGTTCAGGATAATTGATGCTGTAAATATCCCTGGAGTGGAAAGACAGCTCCTTTTAATGGCTCCAAAATTCCCTCTGTTTATAGGAATCTGATTTGAGCAGCCATAGAAATAGGCCTGGTTTATGTAATGCTCTGAGTTTAAGGCTTAAATTTGCTGTTCCTGACTGGAATACTCCAGTCCTGCCAACCCCTGGAAACTTTCCCTGCATGGGGTTTGTTTGGGAGGCAGCTTCTCATGAAGGTGAGGAGGGTTTGCTGCTCTTCTGGAGAGGTTTAGTGTGGCTGCTCTCATTATTTAACCAGAAATGAAGAATCAGGGAAAAATAAAGGTTAAAAAGACCCCCAAGATAATCAAATCCAAACTTTGACTGAATCCCAGCACTCCTATTAAGCCATATCATGAAGTGTCTGCTTGTTCAGTGAACTTTTCCAGGGATGGGGATACCACCCCTTCCCTGGGGAGCTGTGCCAAGGCCTGACTGCTCCTTCAGGGAACAAATTTTACTATTTGGCTGTTCTGCATTTGATAAAATCATGGAATGATTTGGGTTGGACCTTAAAGCCCATCCAGTTCCCCTGTCCCAGGCTGCTCCAAGCCCCATCCAGCCTGGCCTTGGGCATTGTCAGGGATCCAGGGCAGCCCCAGATTCTCTGGGAATTCCATCCCAGCCCCTCCCCACCCTCACAGGGAACAATTTCAATGTCCTCCCCCTGAGTGACTCGACTTTATTTTGTATAATTACAGTAGCAGAGCTAATTAAATGTGGATTCTGACAGATTTTCCTCATCCTCTCTGCATCTCCAGCCCCATCCCTCTCCCTAGGACTGGGATTCCTGGCTCTGCTCAGAGCATCCATGGGTTTCCAGGTGTAGCCAACCTGAGCCTTGCTGCAGTGCCCACTTTTTCCCCTTCTGCACACACCAATTCTAATTAAGTGCTGGAGGCTAATTATCTTTGGGATCTTGATCCCCATTTGAAATTTAGCTTGGTAGGTTATGGGACAGGGAGTTTTGGCAGGTGGGCAGGAAAATGCAATTATCCAAGGAAGAAAATCTTGGCTGCTGTTTGGAATTCAGCTGCATTTGCATCTTGGAATAACATTTTGGGTTGGATTTGTGCTGCTGGTGCAGGATTGATGGGCAGCATCACCCTGGAGAGAAGCAGGATGGGGTTTAGGTGACCCCTCAAGGCTCCTTTCCGAGGTGGATGGGATTTTAGCCTCTGCCCCTGGAATGGGCTGGCTGGGGAATTTCTTTCAGTCAGCAGAAAGACTTCACTTGTCTGGGTTCAGGCAGGGCTCTAAATATTCTGGGCAGGTTCATTTTCCTCTTTGCTACAGTTTTGTTTGATTTGTCATCTTCATTTGCCTCCAAGGAGTTTCTTACACGGCCTCCTTTTTTCATCATCCACTCACTGTTATTTATGTCCTCTAGTCCTGGCTTTCCTTTTATGTCTCTTCCCCTAAAATGTGTATTTTATGTTCTGCTGGAGTAAAACTGGGGGAAAAATGTGATCTTCTTTAAGAGCAGAGATTGTAGGGCAGCGTGTGGAGCGCTGGTGAGGTTTGTGCACTGCCATGTTTAATGGGAAAGGGTTTAAGGCTGGAAAACAAATGGGAGTCCTGGAAGAGCAGAAGAGAAACGGGACAGGAGGGAGGAAACCTGGCACTTTCTGGAATCAAGGAATGGCTTGGGTTGGAAGGGAGGTTGAAGATCATCCCATCCCACCCCTGCCATGGGCAGGGACACCTTCCACTATCCCAGGTTACTCCAAGCCTCGTCCAGCCTCGCCTGGGACACTTCCAGGGATCCAGGGGCAGCCACAGCTTCTCTGGGCCCCCTGTGCCAGGGCCTGCCCACCCTCCCAGCCAGGAATTCCTTCCCAATATCCCATCTAAGTCTACCTTCCTTCATTCTTAGAGCCATTCCCTGTGTCCTGTCCCTCCATCCCTTGTCCCCAGTCCCTCTCCAGCTCTCCTGGAGCCCCTTTGGGCCCTGGAAAGAACTCCAAGGTCTCCCTGGATCCTTCTCTTCTCCATGTAAATAATCCCAATTCCCTCAGCCTTTCCTCATAGGAGAAATACTCCAAACCTCTGATCATCTCCATCACCCCCTCTGGACTCACTTGTCCATTATAAATGAAGAAATCATCAACTATTTATATTTTTCTCTATTAAAATATTTTTTATTCTCCTTTTAGAACATTTAAAGTCCAGCAGAAGGCAGAGAGAGAGCAGTGGGGTCTTAGCAGGAGCCCCTACTCATTATTTACGCTCAATAAATCCAAAATTAATTTTTAACAGGGATTTATTTAAACATTTTGAGAAGTCTGTGGAAAAATTTCACTAAAGCCACAAAGTGGAAAAGAACGTGATTTAAAACCAGGCTTTCCTAACCCAGTTTGTTGTTCATTAATTCCACAAAATTAAGGTTCTTCCCTTTAAAAAGTGAAGGAACGAGAGTTAATTAGGTGTGGGATTATGAAACCAATAATTACTTACTTAGGATGTTCATACTCCCAATTTGTAACAATTATTTCCAGGAACACGGTGAGCACATCAGGTGGCCTTTGGCATCAGTGCCTGTTTTACCTTGGAAAATGTCCTTTTTCCTGCTTTTTTTTTGTGTAAAAAATAGGTAGAGAGGAAATTAATAACCCAAAATTACTGCTAAAAGGTCCCAGTCCCTGCAGTGTCAGAGAGGTTTTCCTCTGGTTCCTTCCACACTTTGTTTGTGGGTGCTCCCGGCCCATCAGGGCTTTGCAGCTCCGTGGGGATCCAAAGTGCACTCTGGAACAGTCTAATGCAAGTGGAATGAAAAGATGGTTTCAATTACTCCATTTCTTGATTCAAGTGTACTTGATTTAATGATAATGATCTGGAATCTTTTAATCAACTCTGATTGCATTTTTTCACAGAATTTCATATTCCAATTGACCACGGCATCACTTTAGTTTGACCTCCTTTATCTTAGGGCTCTGTCTGGTTTTAGGGTTGAGTTTTTTTTAATTTCCTGCTATTTTAAAAATCAATTTAATAACTTGTATTTCACTAAAAATCCTCTGATGATGCAGATATGAGGATTCCTCTCTATACCCAACTTCTGTTCAGCTGCTTCATCTTAAAAAAAAAAACAACAGTCTAGTTCTTTCCCAAACTGAATTGGGTTTCCTTCTGCTTCCAGCTATTCTTATTCCTTATATTTATATTACCTGAAGCCAACAGAGCTCTTTTGTTCCTGCTGTTTTCCCCCATGAGGTGCTCACAGCCTATAATAAAGTTATTATTCACTTTTCTTTTTTGAGAAATTAAATGTTGTGTTCGTTACATCTTGTGCAGCAAACCCAGGTCCTGAATGGGGAAATGTTTTTCTGCTGGTCTTTTTTAGCCCTTAATTACTTCTTTTTCTTTGCCCTTTAATTACTTCATGTTGCTTAAAAACAGCTGACACCAGATGAGGGTCCTGTACTCAGGGCACTGATTTTTATGTATGGAAGTGAATTAAATCCTTCCTGCTCAGAGTGATCCCAGCAATTCCCACTCTTCCCAGGACTGGGAGGTCTTTGCTGCTGTCTCAGATTGTGCCAGGAACACTTTGGTGCTGGGAATCTCTGTTGGGAGTTCATGGATGTGCCTCGTTCTGTGTGAGCATCTGACTCCTTCTGACTGGGAAAAACACATTGACCGGGAAAATCCACTAATCCTTTTCCATCTGTGCATATGCCCACAGAATAATGGAATCATGGAATGGTTTGGGCTGGAATGAGCCTTAAAGAACATCTTGCTCAGCCCCTGCCATGGGCAGGGACACGTCCCACTGTCCCAGGCTGCTTCCAGCCACATCCAACCTGGCCTTGGGCACTGCCAGGGATCCAGGGGCAGCCACAGCTTCTCTGGGCACCCTGTGCCAGGGCCTGCCCACCCTCCCAGCCAGGAATTCCTTCCCAATATCCCATCCAGCCCTGCCCTCTGGCACTGGGAACCATTCCCTGTGTCCTGTCCCTCCAGCCCTTGTCCCCAGTCCCTCTCCAGCTCTCCTGGAGCCCCTTTAGGCCCTGGCAGGGGCTCTGAGCTCTCCCTGGAGCCTTCTCCTCTCCAGGTGAGCTCTCCCAGCTCTCCCAGCCTGGCTCCAGCCCTGGAGCAGGTCTGTGTCTCCTCTGGACTCTCTCCAGCAGCTCCACATCCTCCTGATGATGTTCCCCAGGGCTGGGGCAGCTCTGCAGGTGGGGTCTCACCTGAGCACAGGGGCAGAGGGGCAGAACCCCCCTTTTCCTTCTTCCCACACTGGGGATCAGCCCAGAAGACAATTCCAGGTCATGTCCAGCCTCTCACCCCCCAGGACTCCCAATCCCCCTCCTCTGGGCTGCTCCCATCCCTGTAGGAGCTGGGTATTGTTGTGGATGTTGCTGTTTGTTCTGTCAGTGCTGTACGTGCAGAACCTGTCTGCTCCCCAGGGACTGAGATGCTAATCCAGCCTCAGAAATAACGGGAATTGGCTCAGTTTGGCATCCTTGGAGAAAAAAACCCTCTTGTCGTGCTGCACACCCTGAGCCATCCCCCTGCTGCCATCAGGACGTGATCCTACGAGCAAGTTTCAATCAGGTGTATTTATAACCTCATTAAAAGAGCAGGGAAAACATTTTCTCCATAAAAGCCCATCAGTGAGTGTTCATTTTATTTTTTTTTTCCTTTTGGAATCTTTGTGATAGAGTTTGTGCTTCAGTAAAGCATCCCAGGCTCGAGCTGTGTGGGTATTGTTGACTGCTGAGGTAATTTGCTTTGTCCTTTTGTGTTTGAGTGTGTTAACAGCCTTCTGGCACGGGTTTGATCCTCCCTAAATTGTATTGGAAATCAATAGGAGCTCCTCAGGGGGCTCCCAGGGTCATGGCCTCAGTCATGGGAACAAGGAGGGAACATTTGCTTCCTTCCAGCAGCTGGCTTTGGAAATGCTGCTTGTTTTCAGTGCTCAGTCTGTTCTGCACATGCAGCACAGCACTGCAGATGCAGAATAAATCTCTTTTAAAGCGCTGGAGAGGGAAAAATGTCTTACACAGATCTGGGCATAACTTGATTCCCATCTTCCCAGCTTGTTTAGAGCTGTTGTGTGTCCACACTGGATGGAGAGCAGGACAGCTCGTTATCATTTCTTTAGGTATGGAAGAAATGGAGAAATTAATTGTATTTTTGTGCTCTATATCCCACACTTCAAAGCTTCCTTGCCAGAGCAGCTGTGGCTGCCCCGTCCCTGGAACTGTTCAAGGCCAGGTTGGATGGGACTTGGAGCAGCCTGGGACAGTGGGAGTGTCCCTGCCCATGGCAGGGGTGGCACTGGGTGGGATTTAAGGTCCCTTCCAACCCAAACCGATCTGGGACTCTATGAATTATTGGAGATAAATCTTATGAGGAGCAACTGGGGCAGCCTGGAGCAAAGGAGGCTCAGGGGGCCCTGCTGGCTCTGCACAGCTCCTGCCAGGAGGGGCAGCCAGGGGGGAAAAAGGGCTCTGCTCCCAGGGAACAGCGACAGGAGCAGAGGGAATGGCCTCAGGCTGGGCCAGGGGAGGCTCAGCTTGGACAGCAGCAGGAATTTCCCCATGGAAAGGGAGCTCAGGCCTTGGAACTGCCCAGGGAGCTTTGGAGTCCCCATCCCTGGAGGTATCCAAGGAAGGCCTGGACGTGGGGATCAGGCACAGCTTGGACTCCACAATCCTAAATTCCTTTCCAGCCGCAGTCATTCCGTGCTTGAAAGTTTGTGCTTGGTCAAGGAGGGAAAATAGCATGGAAAACGTTGTACTTGTACATTGAGGAGTAAGTTAGGAGTTGAATAGCTCCCAGCTCAGGGATGCGTCACCGCCATCTCCGCCGGGATGAAGCCGTTCCCATCCCTTTCCCAGATGTGTTTTATTCTTATCTCGCCTCCCAAGCGCCGCCTGCTCCGAACATCTGAAGACAAAGGCAGCTAATTAACAAATGAAATCAGCAAACTGTGCAGGCCCAGCAGCTGAAAAGAGATGATCCAACAAATCCAGCCTGTGATCCTGCTGTGCTGTTTGCGAATCTCCCGGAGCTCAGGTGAGGGCTGTGGAGATGATCCGTGTTTCCCACTCCCAGACAGCACAATGACTTTGGAATTCAGCACAGGGAGGATATTAATAACCTGTCTCACACTTCTGTGCACCTTCCACACTGCCATTCCTGGCTGTCGTGATGCAATTCCCAGGGCTTTTGGATTAGACCCTTTTTGATCAGCTTAGACTTGGGTTTTCCATTTGTTTGAGAGCTTAGGAATGCATGAAGGGAATTCTTGCAATCCAATGTTTAGCATACCCGGGCCATCTGGGTTTTGGGAAGTGTTTGGTTCAATTCAGAGATTAAAGACTGAAAAATTGAACCTGATGGTGGCATAAACCTCTGTGGGAAACATCTTTCTGTAATTATTTTTATTGTGATTAATAGACTTTACCTACATAGCAACACCCAGGACTTCAGTTCCATTTAAAGAGTGATTACTCAGTTCACTCTTCATAATTTGATCAACCCAAAATGAAAATTTTGGGGTATTTTTATTTCCTTCTTGTAAAACAATGAAAAGATTCATCTTGTTTAGCTTTCCAATGCTAATTTTTTTTTTTTCCCTCCTCATGGGTTTATTTTTGTGCAGAATTTGAAGTCATTGAATCTGGAATGGTTTGGGGTGGAAGGGACCTTAAATCCCATCCAGTGCCATCCCTGCCATGGGCAGGGACACCTCCCACTGTCCCAGGCTGCTCCCAGCCCTGTCCAACCTGGCCTTGGACACTTCCAGGGATCCAGGGGCAGCCACAGCTTCTCTGGGTGACCCTTTCCAAGCCCTTCCCTTCCCTCCCAGCCTTCTAAACCCGAGTGTTCCCATTCTGCTGGGAAAGAACAGCCACCCACAGACACCCATATGCACAGAGCTTTAAATAGGGGTTTTTAAAGTCTGTTTAGAAAATTGAATATCAATTGCTACCAATTCAATCAGAATTGAAACTGAAATTCTGGAGAACTTCCACAAGCAGCAGGATGAAGTGGCTTTAATCCACCTCTCTTAAGGCAATGAATTTTGGACTTTCATCCTTCCCTGGAACACCTCTGCAGAATAACTTGTTCAAAACCCGTATTTTTATTGCTTTTTATCCTTTGCAGCTCTCACATGGCCTGAGCCAAGCACAGGCTTATGTAACCACCCAGTGAAACATTGGAGTGGCCTTCCCGACAGCAGGGCAGGCACTGGGATGTTCAGGGACATCTCCCAGCAATAGGGAGCATTCTTTGGGCTCCTGTTAGTGCTGCTTCTTTTCCTTTGCTGCAGCTGTCGGGATCTTTCCAGCACTGCCGATGGAAAAAAAAAATTCCATCAGGTTCTGCAGTGCGAATTTTCCATTAATTGACCATTATGAAATGCTTTGGCAGAGGGTTTGCTGCAGTTTCATTCCCAGCTTGAATTTCTTGGAGCTTTCCTGATATTCCTATCAAAATCCATCCCTTGCCATGGTTCAGTGTCTGCTTGGAGGGGATTAGCTGGAGAGGGACTTGGGACAAGGGATGGAGGTACAGGACACAGGGAATAGCTTCCCAGTGCCAGAGGGCAGGGTTGGATGGGATATTGGGAAGGAATTCCTGGCTGGGAGGGTGGGGAGGGGCTGGGATGGATTTCCCAGAGAAGCTGTGGCTGCCCCTGGATCCCTGACAGTGCCCAAGGCCAGGCTGGACAGGGCTTGGATCAACTTGGGATAGTGGGAGGTGTCCCTGCCCATGGCAGGGGGGGGGCTGGATGAGCTTTAAGATCCCTTCCAACCCCACCCATTCCATGATTCCATGTTTCTGTGATCCAACATGGACCTGTTCCAAGAGAGCAGATTGGAGAAGCAGGTGATGGCATCATAGCTCCTGGAATCATGGCGTAATTTGGAATAATTAATCTAAAATGATCTCTTGTCCCACCCCCTGCTCAAACAGGGCCCCTTTCAAGCTCAGATATCTCAGGACTGTGTCCAGCCAAGCTTTGGGTGTCTCCAAGGATGTTATCCCATGGCCCCTCTGGATATTTTTCCAATTGCACAGGAAATTTGTTTTCCTTACAACCAGGAAGGATTTCTCTTGCTGCCCCTTAGACTTCTTGACTCATGGTCCTTCACTCTGCACCTCTACAAAGAGTTTTTCATCTTCTACAAAACTTCCCGGTAGCAATTTGAAGACAGAAATTCCATCTCCTCTTCATCCTGTCGTTTCTTTTCTCTTCATCTTCTCCAGAACTCCCTGGTAGGAAGCTGAAGAGAGAAATTAGGTCTTTGCATCACTCAACCATCTCCAGGCTGGCCAAACCCAGCTCCCCCAGAATCTGAAGGGCCTCCAATCATCCTGGGGGCCTCCCTGCATTGCTCCAGTTTATCCATGTCTGGAGCTGGGCAGGGCGCTCAGGAAGTTGCCTCACGTGGATAGGTTGGAAGAGAAGGAATTTTTCCCTTGGCCAGCCTCACCTTCAGTCCTGGTTCCAGGTTTTGAGGGATTTCTTGTGTCAAGTCTTGATTAAATTCATGAAAATGAAGCTGAGTCAATGTTTGGACTTCTTGGGTCTTTCATCCAAGGATGCACCTCCATCCAAGGGATTGGAGGAGCAGTCCCTGTCTCGGTGATGGATTCATGGCTCCCACTCACCCTTGTTTGCCATCCAGGGATGTGCTGTAATAAAAATAACTTGAAATCAGTCGTGTGCAACGCTCTGTTCTCCATCAAAACACAGGGAACAGGTGTTTTACCCTAAAAATCGCAGTGAGTTAATTTTCTCCTCTTTATTTTCTCCTGCATGAGGAGAAGACAGAATGTCTGAGCACTCACATCCCTTTTAAGCTGCTGCTGTGATTTAAAATAACCTTTAGAACAAAAATGAAATCTCATTAGGAAATGCCATCCTAATTTGGAGCACCAGATTCATAATTTGCTTCTGTGATATTAAATTAAATGTTTTGGAGGGTAGGACGAAGGTAACATTTACTTAAAATCTGTGCCCCATTACAAGGTATTATTGCTGGAATTGTTCTGAATTTTGGAACAGGTTTTGCTTCTAATTAATCACGAGACTCTCCAGCTTTACTCTTCTTATCCAGATACAAATGGAGCAGCTAAAGACTAATTTTTAGTCTTTAGATTTAGTCTTTTTTTTCCCCTGGAAATTGCTTTTCAGCGTAGATGTTTGATGTGTTCTAATTATTGCGTCGTTAACCAAGGGCTTCTCTTAACAATCCCCTGGATTGTCAAGCCTTGGAAGGGGCTGCTCAGGGCAGTGCTGGAGTCACCATCCCTGGAAAAGTTCAGCCAATGTGTGGATGTGGCACATGAGGCCATGGTTTGGTGGTGGTGGTGGTTGGATTTGGTGATCTCAGAGGGCTTTTCCAACCTCAACAATTCTGGGATTCACCACTTTTGGAAAGGGAGTTGGGGGTGCCTCTGACTGGTTCCCTTTGGTCCCATGAAGGTTTGAGAACCTCGTTCTGCATTTCACTGAATTATGGCCTCAAATGAACCTGATAAATGAACATTTTGGTAGTTACACCAGACTGTGCAAAAACAGGGCTCCATTTGTGGCTGTGATTCATTAATCCCCACTCAAAACATTGTTGGCATTTTAAGGAGCAGGCAGTGCTGGTAAGGTTCTGAAATGGTTTCATCCAAGAGTGAATTGCACTTGGAATGTTGTGTTCCTGCGTGCTTGGAGGCTCCACCTGGAATGCTGAGTCCAGGCCCCCAGCACAAGAAAGGCATGGACAGGTTGGAGTGAGTGCAGAGAGGCCACGGAGCTGCTCCAGGGCTGGAGCCAGGCTGGGAGAGCTGGGGGGGCTCACCTGGAGAGGAGAAGGCTCCAGGGAGAGCTCAGAGCCCCTGCCAGGGCCTGAAGGGGCTCCAGGAGAGCTGGAGAGGGACTGGGGACAAGGGCTGGAGGGACAGGACACAGGGAATGGCTCCCAGTGCCAGAGGGCAGGGCTGGATGGGATATTGGGAAGGAATTCCTGGCTGGGAGGGTGGGAAGGGGCTGGGATGGAATTCCCAGAGAAGCTGTGGCTGCCCCTGGATCCCTGGAAGTGTCCAAGGTCAGGCTGGACGGTGTTTGGAGCAGCCTGGGACAGTGGGAGGTGTCCCTGCCATGGCAGGGGTGGCACTGGGTGGGCTTTAAGGTCCCTTCCTACCCAAACCAGTCTGGAATTCTATGATTTTACTATCAGAAATCACCCCATCCTGCTTGGGACAGGGGATGGAACCTGGCAAAGACACAAGAAGGATGTGGATATCTTGGAATTAATCCAGAGGAGACCATGGAGATTCTCTCAGGGGTGGAGCCCCTCTGGAGCCAGGCTGGGAGAGCTGGGGGGGCTCACCTGGAGAGGAGAAGGCTCCAGGGAGAGCTCAGAGCCCCTGCCAGGGCCTAAAGGGGCTCCAGGAGAGCTGGAGAGGGACTGGGGACAAGGGATGGAGGGACAGGACACAGGGAATGGCTCCCAGTGCCGGAGGGCAGGACTGGATGGGATATTGGGAAGGAATTCCTGGCTGGGAGGGTGGTCATTTGGAGGTCAGGTGTTTTTAACCAGTACTTAGGAAAAACAGCCTTTGCTGTCCTTGCTTTTTCTGTGTTTCATTTTCCTTCCTTCCTTCCTTCCTTCCTTCCTTCCTTCCTTCCTTCCTTCCTTCCGTCCTCCCGTCCTTCCTTCCTCCCGTCCTTCCTTCCTCCCGTCCTCCCTTCCTTCCTCCCGTCCTTCCCATAAAATTCTCCCTCCAGACAAAGCTCAGAATATCCCACAGCACCCCCCTGCTAACAGGAGTCTCCTTGCTCCTGGTGGGATAAAGCCCAAATTAATTACTTTGGTGCGCTCCCATTCCAAGGGCTATCGCATTTCCCTCCCTCTAGAAGTGAATTCCTCGTTGTGGGATCTCATTTTCTTGGAGCTGCTGCAGTGGGAGTAATTATCTGATATCTGTATTTTAATCAAGAGAAATGTGTTCCAAAGCCTGTGATGAATTTACCTGCTGGAAGTTAAACGCCTGTAACTAAAAGAAGGGAATCTGCATTAAATTGCTGTATTAAATTGCAGCTTTAAAAGCAAACAGCTGCGTGCACATGATCCATGGACTACTGGATCCTGCCATTTGGATGCAAATGAGGCTGTCTATTTATTTCCAAAGCTTTATAATTTTGTCTAAAAGAGTTATAAGAAACAAGGGGTAAAGCTGAGAACCAGACGAGAGCGAAGTAATCACAGAAATAGAATAGAAATATGATTGACATTAGCATGAGATTGGCTATGTTGTTATGTCTAAAAACTGGAGTTTTAATGGAGATCCAACTGTGCGGATGAAAACAAATCCTAAAACTGAATTTTGCTGCAGAACTCCTAAAATTTGTGGCTCTTAGAGCTGTTCTGCCTCTGTTTTACTCTTGCCTTGTTATGAGGCGTCGCAGGCGCTTCCCATCACCGAATTGTCACCGAGTCCACTAAAGCCTGACTTAATCTTGGTTTTTCTTTCCTGTCTCTTCCCAGATTTGGATGACCCCATAGTCACAGTCCACCAGAGCATCGGGGAAGCCAAGGAGCAGTTTTACTATGAGAAAACGGTGTTCCTCAGGTGCGTGGCCAACTCCAACCCGCCCGTGCGCTACAGCTGGCGCCGCGGCCAGGAGGTGCTGCTGCAGGGCTCTGACAAAGGCGTGGAGATCTACGAGCCCTTCTTTACCCAGGTAGGACTGAAAACAAGGAATTTTTCCCTGTCTTTAGGCTTTGTAACAGAATCTGCCTGCTGGGTTTGTGGGGTGGGTACTGGGGATGCCCTCCAGACAACAATGCCCTGCACAAATGCGCCCGCATGCTGTGAAAAAGTTCCTAATGTCAAATATATTTTAATTTTTATAAAAATATAAAATATTTGGTTATGAGGGAATACTCAGGGAGTGCTGTCTGCAGGAGACCCTTTAAAGTGATTTTTATTGGGTCCTGCAAACCAAAATCTCTGGTTTCACTCCTATTTCCTCATCCTTCCCAATCCAACTGAGTTTATCCCACACAGAAGTTACTGCCTGAATTACAGCCTTGAAAGCTCTTCAGGTAGGCCAGGGGAGGTTTAGATTAAATTTTAGGAAAATTATCTTCATGGAAAAGATTGTCAAGCATTGGAACAGGCTGTCCAGGGAAGGACACTTCCCTTTCCCTATAAGTGTTCCCAAAATGTGTGGATGTGGCACTTGAGGACATGGATTAGTGGAGAACATGATGGAGGTGCTGGTTGATGGTTGGACTTGATGATCTTGTAAGGCTTTTCCAACCTTAAAATTCCAGGATTCTAGACTCCATGGCAACTCCTTTTTTTCTGCCTTTCTTATCTTTAAATGTAAGTTTTTGTTTCACAATCATACACTTAAAAGATGAGGTGGCAAAAATGGAAATAAAAGCTTTTCCGAAGTCTTCCTGCTCCCACTCCCAGCCACGAAGACAGCCTGGGTCTGTCAGCTTAGAGGAGATTAATTTATTGTTAACACATTTGCACAGTGGCAGGATAACAAAGGTGGCGAATCCTATTGTCTGTGGACAAAAGTGTGGGATGCTGTTTGCAAAAAAAAATAAAAAAATAAAAAGGAAGAATAAAAAGGAGAAAAATTGTTTTCGAAAATCCCAAGCAATGAGAAGCAAAGAGAGAGGTGAAAACTGCCTGGTAATTTGGTCTTCAGAGCAGAAAGCAACCTGCAACTTTCATAAATAATTTTCAGCTAATGATTTGAGAGCACCTTCATTTTTGTCTTTTTATTGTACTTGACAGCTTTATATTGCTCCAACAGCTCTGTATTTTCCAGAGAAATGTGGAGCCTGGAACCTTGCAGAGATGAGAATTAGATTACAGGGCCAAGTTATTGGTGTCCTAAATGTAATGAGATTATTTTTAATTTAACAGCTACAGACCCAGTTTAGCAAATCTGTGGCTTTGCTTGGACTTGAGTGTGTGAACTGGAGTTTTTAAATGCTTTAATTAAAAAGTGAGAGTGTCTCTTGATAGAGGACTTTTTATTTTATATTCCAGAATGGAAATGCTGAGAATTGCCTTGCCTAAAATCCAAGAATTTATCTAATAAAATGCGTCACATGAAATTAGATTTTTTGTTTAACATTTCTAGGTTATTAAGATCACCCTTCCTAAAGTCTCGGAGTGGGTTTAATTAATTAATAAATCAGATTGTCGTGTTGAGAGTCAAATCTTACCCATAACCTTTCTACATTTATTGGAGGTCAGCTGGAATTAGTGTGTCCTGAATCTGTGCATGCAAGATCTGCTTCATGTTTATATGAGGAAAAGATGTAATTAAAGGTTCAAGAGTCATCAACATCGTCTGCATAATTAGTGCATCTTATGATAGGCTTGCAAATAGGGAGAGCTGATGTGAAGAGGGACAGAGGGGATTTGACTTCAGAGCATCAAGAGATGAGAATCTGAGAGGGAATTTTTATGTTGAGTGCTTTGAAGGTGGATTGTAATCTGAAAATGAAATGAAATGGAAAGAAAAACAAAATTCCTCAGGTATTTTACCCAGAAGAAAAGCTTGATATTTCTCATCGTTTTCTTATTTGAGTAATCACAAAATCATGGAATGGTTTGTGTGGGAAGGAACCTTAAATCCCATCCCATCCCAACCCTGCCATGAGCAGGGACACCTCCCACTGTCCCAGGCTGCTCCAATCCCCATCCAACCTGGCCTTGGGCACTGCCAGGGATCCAGGGGCATCCATGGAATAAACTGTGCCAGGGCCTCCCCACCCTCCCAGCCAGGAATTCCTTCCCAATATCCCATCCAACCCTGCCCTCTGGCACTGGGAGCCATTCCCTGTGTCCTGTCCCTCCATCCCTTGTCCCCAGTCCCTCTCCAGCTCTCCTGGAGCCCCTTTAGGCCCTGGCAGGGGCTCTGAGCTCTCCCTGGAGCCTTCTCTGCTCCAGGTGAGCCCCCCCAGCTCTCCCAGCCCGGCTCCAGAGGGATTCCAGCCCTGGAGCAGCTCCATGGCCTCCTCTGGAATTTTTCCAACAGTTCCACATCCTCCTGCTGCTGTTCCCCAGGGCTGGGGCAGCTCTGCAGGTGGGGTCTCACCTGAGCACAGGGGCAGAGAGGCAGAATCCCTCCTTTCCTGCTGCCCATGCTCTGGGATGATCCCAAGGTCCTGTCAGAACTTAAATCACAGAAGGCCCTTGGAAAACTGGGCATATCCAGATTAATTCTTGAAATTTTAACAGATTTTTTCACTCAATGAGGTAACATCAGGTGCTTCTTTAGGCCTTCATGGGGAGAGAAACGGAGCAAACATGCACATCTTCATCTGTGGAAGTGTTGGAAACACTGAACTTTCCAATTCCCAAATCTCGATGGATATTTTTTCCCTAAGAGTTTGCATCATCCTCGTTGCTCATTGTAATTGCACAGCCTGAGTGCAAGATTAAATTTGCTGTATTTACAATAATTATGCAATTAGACATAATTAGACTAATTATCCAAACCAATGAGGAAAATATATACATTTTTATAAATCTCTGTAATCTGGGGACATGATCCAGAATTCCATTGTGAGTTCAGCCCAAGTTCAACTTGGAGTGTGGAGCTAAGGAGGGAATTGTTGGGATGTAGCTGCTCCATGCTTCCAGAACTCAGTGCCTTTGGCAGCCTGGATCAGGCCCTTCCCTATTCCAGATAAACCTCCTAAAGCAGGAATTTTATCTTTAAGAGCAGCTTTTCCAAGGCTTGGCCTTGTAAACATTGAATCACTTGGCCTTAATTTTGATCCCATCATTTCCATGGGATTGATTGTGCAGACAAACCACTTCAGTTCCAACATTCCAAACATTTCCCACCCCTGATTTCCAGGAATGTTTATTTTCTTCCCTGGTCAGCTCTATCTTCTTTTTTATTGATTTGGTTTTTGGCTGGTTCTGTACATGAATTTGCTCAAACTACCATATTTTTCTTATATATTCCTGGGCAGTTTGTCCCCAAAGATATTGCTATGGCTGAGTTAATCTTAAAAGTTGTTCATCTGATAATGAATATTTTTCAATGTGTTTTTTTGTGGTGTTTTGTGACCACTGTAGGGGAATTCCACGTCTCCCAGTTTTCTGTTGTCTGTGTCTGAAGGAATACGACATTCCGTGTCCCGTTCCGCTCCCTGCTCCATCCTTTATGCTGTTGGCTAAAAATAATCCATCAGCACCTCATTTTCAACCCCTGCCATGGGCATTTCTGTACCTTGTGATTTTTTTTGCATCATGGAGATTGTACCTTAAATTATCCCGCATAATGTTGCGACTTGAAAGGCTCTGTCAAACCAATTTCCCTCAGTCTTGGTGTTCCCTGTATCCCTTGTTCCTCTGCCTCTGTCCCTTCTTAATGCTCTCTCCTCCCTTCCCAGGGAGAAACAAAGATCCTGAAGCTGAAGAACCTCCGACCTCAGGACTACGCCAATTACAGCTGCATCGCCTCGGTGAGGAATGTCTGCAGCATCCCGGATAAAATGGTCTCCTTCCGCCTCTCCAACAAAACAGGTGAGGCTCCAGCAGCGCTTCCTGCCACGGCTTCCACTCACCTCTTTGGTTTGGGGCTCTTTTATAGAATCCTGGAATAGTCTGGGTTGGATGGAGACTTAAATCCCACCCAGTGCCACCCCTGCCATGGGCAGGGACACCTCCCACTGTCCCAGGTGCTCCCAGCCCCGTCCAGCCTGGCCTTGGGCACTGCCAGGGATCCAGGGGCAGCCACAGCTTCTCTGGGAATTCTATCCCAGCCCTTCACCACCCTCCCAGCCAGGAATTCCTTCCCAATATCCCATCTGACCCTGCCCTCTGGCAGTGGGAGCCATTCCCTGTGTCCTGTCCCTCCAGCCCTTGTCCCCAGTCCCTCTCCAGCTCTCCTGGAGCCCCTTTAGGCCCTGGCAGGGGCTCTGAGCTCTCCCTGGAGCCTTCTCCTCTCCAGGTGAGCCCCCCCAGCTCTCCCAGCCTGGCTCCAGAGGGGCTCCAGCCCTTGGAGCATCTCCCTGACCTCTGGAATCCCTCCAGTAGTTCCATGTCTTTGCTGTGCTGTGTTGAAAGTTAAGATTTTTTCCTTCAACAAAATATTGCAGGTGCAAAACCCAACCTTTTTATATTCTTGCATTGATTTAAAGGATTGATCTGACATATTCTTACATCGACCTAAACATCGATTCCTTGTATTGATTTAAACTGAAATATTTTCTTTCAGCTTTAATTGGTACAAATGGAAATATCCAAGGACTTCTGTTGGAATCCTTTGTGGATGCATAACTGAGCCTTTACGTAGAGTTCTTGGCCAAGTTGTTTCCGTTTTGTGGAATTTCTTGTGAATTTACTCTTTTTTGGTGGATTTGTCCTTTATGGAACAGTCAGTTGTGTCTCTCCCTCTTGTGGCTGTAATACCAGGGGTCAATCCCAAGAAATGCAACTGGGAATGTTGGTTCCCAGGAGGATGGAAATCCCGGATTTTACCTCTCATAAAAGGCTCTGTGTCCAGGATATGCAGAGGACGTGTCTGAAATTATTTCTGAACCTCCCACCAAAGAGCAACGTTCTCAGCTTGGGTTTCTGGATAATTAGGAATTTCAGAGGAGTGTGCTTTGGAAAACAGTTCTGCAGGAAATGTTGGAACATTTGGAGACTTCAGGTTAGATTAGGCTGGGTTAGGCCTCAATAGTTTGTGCCTGAGGGCCCTGAAAACAGGGAGCAAACGAACACAACATTACCATGCTGAGCACGGCTGGGATGAATGAGGGATTTTATTTGCACTTCCACATTTCACATTATTCCTGTCCTCATGGCTTTATTCCAAGGAGTTGCCTCCAGCTTTTTTGGAATTGCTGATGTGACAGCAGACCTGTGGTTTAGCACTGCTGTGCACAACCCTGCAAAGCAGCTCCACAGCCACCAGCAACCACAGTCAGCTCCAAATCCAGCTGGCAAAATCATTTTTGAAGGCCTTAATTTGCACTCTCATTAATTTTTCCAGGGGAAAAAACTGTCCTAAAGTGAGGTTTGTCCCTCTTCAGCTGCTCTGGTTTCATAGAGAAGAGGCTGCTGTGAGAGGTGGGAGCAGCTTTTGGCACTGGCAGTAACTCATCCACCTTCATCCAGGGGAAGAGTGTGGGAGTTGTTGCCTCTCCCATTTTTCAAAGGAACAACTTTGCTGTTGGAGCCAGAACACTCTCTGTCCGTGCTGAGCCTCATCTGCAACACAGGTTGATGTTACAGTGATGGGGAAATATCAAACTCTAATTTTCTGAGCCCAGGACAGGTGATCCTGCAGCAATTCTGAAAAAAAAAAAAGACAATAATTATTTCTACCTTACACATGCCATGTTTATTTTGGGAGAAGATTGTCTTGCTGCATTACTCTTCTGGAGTAATTTGCAAAGTAAACAAGCCTGAAAAATTACTAGGATTCACACTTTCTCTTGAGGAATTTGGTTATAGCCATCAAGGGCAAGATTAGATATGACCAGTGATTATTGCAGAGCTCATTAAAGACAGGAACAGATGTGGTAATGACTCTGAGACAGAATTTTCCTCATTTAATACAACTTCATCTCACACAGAGGTTCTTTGGTGGAACTTCACCCCGTGTAACTGCACGGAAATTAGAGAAACTGCAAATCCAGAGGAATCCAGGATAAATCTGAAATAATGAGAATCAGAGGCTGAAGTTGATACTGTTCTTGATGTACTGTTGGGCAATTTGGCTGTTCTGCATTTGTAGAATCATGAAATGGTTTGGCTTGGACTGTAAATCCCACCCAGTGCCACCCCTGCCATGGCAGGGACACCTCCCACTGTCCCAGGCTGCTCCCAGCCCCGTCCAGCCTGGCCTTGGGCACTGCCAGGGATCCAGGGGCAGCCACAGCTTCTCTGGGAATTCTATTCCAGGGCCTCCCCACCCTCCCAGCCAGGATTTCCTTCCCAAAATCCAACCTAAATTTCTCCTCTGGCACTGGGAGCCATTCCCTGTGTCCTGTCCCTCCAGCCCTTGTCCCCAGTCCCTCTCCAGCTCTCCTGGAGCCCCTTTAGGCCCTGGCAGGGGCTCTGAGCTCTCCCTGGAGCCTTCTCCTCTCCAGGTGAGCCCCCCCAGCTCTCCCAGCCTGGCTCCAGAGGGGCTCCAGCCCTGGGGCAGCTCCATGGCCTCCCCTGAACTCACTCCAGCAAATCCACAACTTTGTTGTGCTGAGAACTCCAGAGCTGGATGCAGTTTCCCAGGTGGTGTCTCCCAAGGGCAGAATCCCCACTCTCCACCAGTTCCATGGCATCCTGGAGCCTCAGACGCCCCATCCAGTGCTTCGGCATCGCTTCTCAGACACGCAGATTCCTTTGTTCCAGCACTGACTCATTCCAAACCCAAAACCATCCTCAGGTCCCAAAGTGGATGCTGGGAATGGAGAAGCTGAGACCATCCCAGCAGTGTCACCGTGCCCAGGCCAAAGCCCAAGGTGACCATTAGCAGCAAGAGGCACTTGGTGAGACCCTCTCTGTGCCTAAAGGGAGATATTACACTGCAAATTTATTATCTCAGTGGATAAAAAGTTTGAAGGGAAGCACCCCCCGTGGCAGGGGGTGGAATGGGATGAGCTTTAAGGTCCCTTCCATCCCAAACCATTCCATAATTCTGTGATTCCAAGACCTGCTGCTCTGCCTTAGCCTGGTTCATGCTTTGATCAGGAGGTTCCTCTCAGCAGGAACAAATTCCTCCTCCCCTAGCAATGCATGGATCTGTCATTCCAAGCACAACTCTGCTGCGTGTCAAGCAGGAATTATTGACAGATGATTGTGTCACCAGTTTCCATGTGAGCCCCTGTTTCATCTTCAGTGCTGGGGAAGGTAATTTTAGACACAGCTCCTGCTGAATGGCACATGGAACCCTCCGAGCTAATAATAACATGAATGGATCCTTTCAAGAGTGTTCATTGTTTCCAAGTGGCAGAGAAAAGGCAGGATATTTACCCATAAAACCACGGGAATTCTGGGCTCCTTATAATAGTTCTTCTAATATGATTGAGTAAAAGCAAATCAGGCTTTTATCTGGCTCTATAAAGCAGCTTTGGTGGCACAGATTCATTTGAAAATTATATTACTTTGTCTGTTAGCACCCAGTTCAGACTGTTTAGTGCAGGTGATTATTAATACATAAATTGAGGCTGATTTTTGGCAGCCTCCAATATAAAATAAACCAGCCCAGGAACTTTTCCCAAGAAAGATGAGTCTTTCAATCCATGATTTTTCAGCTGCCTGCCACAGCTCATTGAAATCACAGCTGAAGCTGCTGCTCTGTCTGGGGCATGTGGTGGGAAACAAATTAAAAAAGGCTTAATTCACTTTTAATCCCTCTATTAAGCTGAAGTCTGTCATGATAAACTTGCTTTGTTTCCCATCAGTCAGACAATGCACTGGAAAGGGAATTATGTAAGCTGGAAAAAATATTTCTCTTCACATCCCCTGGCGTTCCTGGGGGAGGACAGCGAGATGGGATCTGCACTAAAGGGGTTGGAAATCCTGGGATCAGGAGAAGAGCTGAGCACTGGATGGTTTTATAAAATTCTAGAATAATTTGGGACCTTAAAGCCCTTCCAGAGTGACCCCCAGCCACAGGCAGGGACACCTTCCACAGTCCCATGCTGCTCCCAGCCCCGTCCAACCTGGCCTTGGGCACTGCCAGGGATCCAGGGGCAGCCACAGCTTCTCTGGGCTAATTCTTCAGCAAAAAGGAATAATAGAAAATAAAGCTGGAAAGGACCCCAAGGGATCCCCTAATCCTGTTCTTCATGGCAGAATGAATCAGGTCTGAACCTTGTCCTAGCAAACCCCCACTTACCCAAGCTGGTTTTGACTTCCTGCAGTTCTGACAGAGCGTCTGGCCCTGTCAGGGAATGAAGAATTGTTCTCTTCCCCTTTGCAGCAGCATTTCCCATGTTTGGAGATGGTTGTTTTGTCTCAGGAATGGCCGAGGGAGCTGGGAAAGGGGCTCAGCCTGGAGCAGAGGAGGCTCAGGGGGCCCTGCTGGCTCTGCACAGCTCCTGCCAGGAGGGGCAGCCAGGGGGGTCGGGCTCTGCTTCCTTGTAAAAAGCTACAGGATCAGAGAAAATGCCCTCAAGTTGCACCGGGAGAGGTTTAATTTGGATATTACAAAACATTTCCCCACAGAAAGGCTTGTCCAACTCTGGCACAGCTGCCCAGGGCAGAAGTGGAGTTCCCGTCCCTGGAGGGATCTCAAAGCCCTGTGGATGTGGCACTTGGGGCCATGGGGCAGTGGTGGCCTTGGCAGTGCCGGGGGATGGTTGGACTGGACAAATTTAGAGGTGTTTTCCAATCTTAACGATTCCATGATTGTCTGTGGAATGTATCTCCTTTATTTTCCCAGTGGGTCACATCCCCTCTCCCTCCCCAGGAGAAGTTCAGAGCCTCAGGGCAAGCAGAGCACTCCACGTTCCCAGCCCCATAAGCAGCAGGTTCAAGCAGAGCTGCTCCCCTGCATTCCCAACAAATCTCTCCTTCATTCATCCCAGCATCCCGACTCCCTTTTCCTCAGCACACACCGCTGATGTTTGCTTTCTGCCAGATTGTGTCCTCCAGAACCCTGAGGGTCCTTCCTTGGCAGCTCCTCATTAGCCAGTCATCCCTAATCCACTAATTAGGCCGTGGCTGTTGCAGCAGGGCCGGGCTGAGGTGTCTGTGGTTTGTTCAGGGAGAGCTGCACTCGGGGAATTGAGGAGCAACTCATCCCTTCTATTTTTGGAAAGCAGCAGTTGTGCTTTAGGGGGGCTTATATCCATGACCTCGGATTGCATGCCTGACTTTGGGATGGCTGGGAAGGATTTAAGGCTGTGTGGGTCTAAATTTAGCAAGGAAGGGACAATTCCACGATTGGTTTAAGCTGCTTTAACTCCGCTGCCCAAGGGAGGATCCTGCCTGCCCTCAGCCCTGCTGGATCAAGTGCCCACGGGATGAATCCCTCCAGTGTGGGAGCTGGGAGCTATTGTAGCCTCTCCTGAGTGTAACCAGTGAGGAAGTGCCTTGAATAGCCAAGATCCGCCCCCCTTCCTCCCGCTGGAATTCTCAAAGCCACATCTGTGCGTGAGCGGCAGCACGAGCCCACCGAGGCATCAAAGTGCTGCTGGCAAAGGGAGAGGGAAAGCAGCCAGGCAAAAGGGGCATAAAGACATGAGTCATCAAAGCTGCGGCCTCATGGCTCAAAAAATACAGGAATTCAGGAAAAGTTGGAGGGGGGAGGGATAAAAAGGAGATTGGGAAGAGAAAGGAGCGCAGGGAGTGGGCTGTGGGTACCTGGGCTGCTCCAGGATGGTTGTGTGCATGTATGGGAACATACAAACACTGAGCTCAGCTGAAAAGCTTGATCAATAGAATTTTGTATTTAGATTTATTTATAATTTTACATTTTAGGGAAAGTTTCTTCCCCCAGAGGGTGGTGGGCACTGCCCAGGCTCCCCAGGGAATGGGCACGGCCCCAAGGCTGCCAGAGCTCCAGGGGGGTTTGGACAACACTCCCAGGGACAGGGTGGGATTGTTGGGGTGTTTGGGCAGGACCAGGAGTTGGACTGGATGATCCCTGATGGATCCATTCCATGATCTCACAATTCTATGATAACTTCATTCTTTATTTCTTTCCAGTAACTCCCCTCTCTGCTTCCTGAACCTCATAATTCTCCATTTTTGACAGGATCCTCAGACAAAATGATCTTGCTCTTGAATCAACTTTAAGCCTCTGTGTTTTCAGGGACAGGCTCAGGGGAGACTGAGAAATATGATTTTGCTTTTGATCTCTGACCAGGAGCAGGGCCTGCACATGGGCCCCAGGCTGAGGAGAAGGGACACGGACAAGGGTGGCTTTGGCCATCGTGGGGCACCTGCCCCGAGTGGAGGGAGCCACCCCTTTGTCCTAGAACAAGTCCAGGTGCTTTTACAGATGGAATTTCATCCTGTGTGTGAGGGAAAACCCTAAACCCTGCCCATATCAGGAAAGGTTGGAATGAGATGATCTCTGAGGTCCCCTCCAACCCAAACCATCCCATGATGTTCCTAAAGCACCTGCAATGCTGGAAGCTGCTCTGGGAATATCTTACCTCAGAAATTCCGTGTATTAAGTCAAAAAAAGGTCACAAACATGAAGGAACTGGGATTTGAGAATCTGCCTTTATTTCTTCTTGCCCTGGAAGTGCTGGAAATTCAAAGGCAGTGAAAAGGAAATGGGAAAAAAGAACGAGTAAGACAAAAAGAAAGATAAGATGTAAGATAAATATGTTTTGCTTGTCTTAACACAAAGTTTTTAGAACTGGAAGGTTTATTTTTACTCTGTAAAGTAAGGATTAAAAAAAAAAAAGACAAGGGGGAATGGAGCTGAAGGAGGGTGGATTTAGATGGGATATTGGGAAGGAATTGTTCCCTGTGAGGGCGGGGAGGCCCTGGCACAGGGTGCCCAGAGAAGCTGTGGCTGCCCCTGGATCCCTGGCAGTGCCCAAGGCCAGGTTGGATGGGGTTTGGAACAATTTGGGACAGTGGGAGGTGTCCCTGCCCACGGCAGAGGGTGGCACTGAAAGGGCTTTGGGGTCCCTCCAACCCAAACCATTCTGGGACTCTGATTCTAATTCACAATCTGGGAATGATAACCTATTCTTTTTTGGACTTTCCTGAGTAAAGAGGTACAGAAATGCTGCTTCCAGCCTAGCAGGGACCTCAAATCCTTTCTCTCTGCTCTGACTTGAAAGGGACTGTGCATTCTGTGTCTTGTTAGGAATATTGGCATTGTGTTCCTGCAAGAAATCCTGGCTGTAAATTAAACGGATGCACACACAGTAATGTATATGAAAGTATAATTCAATTATGTTCTATTACTCCGGTTCTGCCTATCAAATAATGCCCCAAACTGGAGGAAATAATGTCCTTTCATTTCTGTTCCTCATAGATGAGCGAGCTGTCAAGGACATGACTTGCTGCCTGTACTTTGATATTGCTATTAAATTATTAGTTTTCTTTTGCATTTCCAGTAATCCCTAAAGCCAATTGTGACATTTTCTCCATTCCATATATCCAGCCTAAATACATCTATTTGTCTCACTGTAATTATAACACATGGGCACTGGATTTTTTCTGTCTGCTACACAAGTGACAGATGTATTTTTCCTGCCAGTGCAATTCCAGTCTCAGCTCCCCATCCCAGGCAGCAGCACTCAGCACTTTCAAATTCACTGAACATCTTTATCAGACCATTGAATGAATCCCAGGATGGTTTGGGTTGGAAGGGACCTGAAGGATTATCCTGTTTCACCCCTGCCGTGGGCAGGGACACCTCTCACTACCCCAGGTTGCTCCAAGCCCCATCCAAAGTGGCCTGGAACATTCCAAGGGTGGGGCAGCCACAGCTTCTCTGGTCCGAAGTGCTTGTTAGGCTGGTCTAATTAAGAGTATTAACGATGACTTAATGACTCCCTGCTTTGTGCTCAGTCTGAGAAACTCTTGCCCCAGTCATCAATCATGACCAGTGTGTGTTTCATGCTGGTGTAGTCCTCTGCAAGGATTGGTCTGTGTTGTAGCCATTAATTATGAATTTCCTAATCAATCTCCATCCATCTGCCACCAGTGCCTGACTTGCCTTTAATACAAAGCAAAAAAAGGATGTAATTCCCACTTAAATTCCTTGTAGTGCCCTGACCAGCAGGGCCGTGTGCTGTGACCCGCTGTAATTCCAGTGCACTGGGTTGTTGCCTTAGGGTTTAACCCTTCTATTTTTCGAATTCTGTATTGCCTAATGTGTAACTCTGAGATGCTTTGTGGCTTGTTAGCTGCTGTTCTCTACAGACAGAGCAGGGCCTCTCTGGGCCTGCTCCTCAAGGACACTCAGACTGCCCAGGCCCAGCTTCTAAAGGGGGGGAAATTGCAAAGTTTAATTGGTGAATTTATGCTGATTTACAAATGGACCAAACCTATAAAGGTGTGGAGAACTCGTGACTCGCTGTCCATTTTGGGTGATGCCCCTGGGGGGCTCTGTCTGCCCTCAATGTCCCTTTGAAGGCCTTTCCAATAAACCCCCACCTTTATTCCCTCACTCCTGACTAGGCTCAGTTTTTGGGCAGCCTTTTCAGGCAGCAGTGTCCCGGGTGCTGCTGGCTGCCCGGGCAGGCTCTGCCATCCCTGTGGGATGCTGTGGGATGCAGCAGCACTGCTCCCACACGGAAGCCTCTGAATGGGAGCCCCTTTCCCAAGGCTGCAGCTGCGGCGTGAATGGCATTCCCTCGGATCACTGGGGCCTTGTTCTTGGAGGGGAGGAGCTCCCCGGGGCTCTGCCGCTCTCTTTGTCCCCTGCCAAGCCAACCACGACTCCGAAATGTGGGAATGGCGCTCGGGAAACCGCGACTTCCAAAGGGCAGTGGGGATGCAAAGGCCTTTGGAGCATGGGGTCGTTCTCCTGGCTCTGACCAAATGTTTGGAAAGCTTGTTCTGTGCAAGTTTTGGCAATGTTTACCAGAGCTTGCATGGTTTGATAATGATTTGTATTATTCCTATGAGAGCTGAAGGAAAGTTTCCACTGGGAATGTTCTCTGGCTGAGTCTCTGCTGTGGGGAAGGTTGTGGTTGTGTTCCGCTTGTTAATCCTGATGGCTGGAAGTCATCTAGGAGACCTCAGTCAGGGTAAACTGGGCTTTGGGGTGAAAATACACCTCCATTTAGTCTTGACTCCTTCTGGCAGAGATGGATTGGTTGCATTAGGAATTCTGCATCAATTTATTGGATTTCATACATGAGCTATACATACTATTTACAAGGGATGGAGGGACAGGACAAGGGGGAATGGCTTCCCACTCTCAGAGGGCAGGGTTAGATGGGATATTGGGAAGGAATTCCTGGCTGTGAGGATGGGAAGGCCCTGGCACAGGGTGCCCAGAGAAGCTGTGGCTGCCCCTGGATCCCTGGCAGTGCCCAAGGCCAGGCTGGACGGGGCTGGGAGCAGCCTGGGACAGTGGGAGGTGTCCCTGCCCATGGCAGGGGTGGCATTGGGTGGGATTTAAGGTCCCTTCCAACCCAAACCATTCCAGGATTTCATATCCCAGCTGGAGCTGCTGGGATCACATGGTGTGTCTCCTGGTTGGGGTGCAGTTATGCTCAATGGTTTCCAAATGCAAATGATGGATAAACACGTGGATTGTCCTTTTGGATCACGTCTCCTGTCCATCCCTGACGAGAGCCAGCAGGAGCCATTCCAGCAGAATGCATAAAGAGACTGCAGAGACAGATCTGTGAGAGCCTGGCCTCCCATGCCAGAAAAAGATACATTTTCTGCCCTGAAGCAGGAGATTTAATAATCCTTCAACAATATTTTGGTATAATCATCAACTATTATAATTGCTCTGGATCATCTTGTCAGCTTTATAAACGCCTATTCCATTTTTTAATCACGCTGGACCCAAAAAAAATCTGTGGTGATGAGTTGCAGGTTTCAGAGTTGTGCTGCATGTGGTGTTGAGCCCCAGAAGTTTACAAATACCTAAAAGAGAGAAGAAGTCCAATTTAGGCAGGGGATTAGGCCCAAATTTCAGTTTTCTGAGTGCACAGGGATCTAAGAGGATTTGCAGAACAATGGGATCACTGTGAGGTTGGCACAGGTGCATTGTTAAAAATGGCACTTTGTGCCCATTCCCATCTCCAGGCTCCTGATGGATTTGTAAATCCCCATCCTGAAGGCAGCACTGATGTCACCCATCTGCTGCCATCAACATTTTACCTGTCTGGATTAAACTAATCTTTGGCTCTGCCTGGAGCTGGCAGAGGGATGGAACACACAGGGAAGATCCATGTGAGGAGAGACCTGGGCACAGAGGAGAGGAGTTGTTTCTGTCATTGAAACCAGAGCAGGGACAGCTCTGACAGGAGAGTGAGCTCTGTTTCTCTGCCTTAAACAGTCCTGAAATTTTTGTCTAATGCATTTTAGCTTGGGAAATCTGGGAGAGAGGGATTCTGCAGCAACCCAGAGCAGCCCAGCCCAGGAAGAACTGCCCCTGCTGTCGTTGTGTCTCTGTTGCTCCTTTTATGCTCCAGCTGGGGGTGCTCAGCTGGAGAGGAGAAGGCTCCAGGGAGAGCTCAGAGCCCCTGCCAGGGCCTAAAGGGGCTCCAGGAGAGCTGGAGAGGGACTGGGGACAAGGGATGGAGGGAGAGGACACAGGGAATGGCTTTAAGCTGAAGGAAGGTAGATTTAGGTAGGATCTTGGGAAAAAATTCTTGGCTGTGAGGGTGGGCAGGCCCTGGCACAGGGTGCCCAGAGAAGCTGTGGCTGCCCCTGGATCCCTGGAAGTGTCCAAGGCCAGGCTGGATGGGGCTGGGAGCAGCCTGGGACAGTGGGAGGTGTCCCTGCCATGGCAGGGGTGGCACTGGATGGGCTTTAAGGTCCCTTCCCAGCCAAACCATTCCATGACTCTGTGATTCTATGGATATAACTCCCCCTGTTTCTCTCCTTTAGCAGATAAACATCAAATTGGGGGCTTATGATTGCAGTGAATATTGTGAATATTCTCTTCAGAAGTGTTCTTTGACCCTTTATATGCTCCATTGAGTTCAGTTTGCTGAAAACCTTAACAACTTCCCTGAATTTCTTAATATTCCTTGGATTAAATCCTGCTTTCCAGGGTAGTGGCTGTGTGTGTTGCTGGATTTCTGTTTGTGTTCTTTGGGGTAGGTGGTGAAACTGAAATGTGGGGTGCAAGTAAAGAGAAATGGCTGTGTGCAAACCATCCTTTCCTGCACTTTCTATTTGGAGTGCTGGGATGAAGGGCGTGTGTCATGGCATTTTTATCCCATCTCACTTTGTTCCTGAAGGATGGCAGAGGGCTCCCTTTCCTCTGCAGGATTAGGAGGCCATCCTGGGAAGCAGCCCCACCAGGCTGAGTTGAAGTCGGTGCTTTCACCTTTTGCCCCAGGTTTTGAAGGATTATTTGTGGTTCCCTTGTTCCCTGTCTTGTGACTTGATGTGTAGGGAGAGCAAAGAGCAGCTCCTTGCAGGAATTGTTCTGGAAAGAATGATTTAATTCAGGAAAGAGGAAGGGAGAGGGAAATAGGGGCGGGCTGAGTGTCATCCCTGGTTGGGGATGAACCTACGGGCCTGGAGCTTGGCTCTGGTTGTACCTGGATCCCTGTTTCTGCTGCCTTCACCCAAGCAAACCTCCTTAAGCGTACTACATGGCACACTTCCCAGTTTCCAAGATGGAATCCCAAACCAGGGACCCATCAGCTGGTGGAGGTATCAGCTGATGAAAGAAGATGAGCTCAGAGGACAAGAGCAAAGAGTCCCTGGCACAGTTGGCAGAGCTGACTTGTTTTGAGTCTGTATTTTTAGCCATGCACCCAATTCCTTTGCTTTTAAATTACCCAAATCCAGGAATTTGTGCTGGGAAAGATCTGTGGAGTCCCAAACTGAGAGGAACTGGAAGAGAGGGCTTGGCTTGTGAAGTGTTTCCCTCTGGTGAGCAGGGACAGGACCTCAGGGAGCACTTGGAGAGGTTTGGGTTGGATATCAGGGAAAGTTTCTTCCCCCAGAGGGTGCTGGGCACTGCCCAGGCTCCCCAGGGAACGGTGACATTCCCAAGGCTGCCAGAGCTCCAGGGGGGTTTGGACAGCACTCCCAGGGATGCCCAAGGTGGGGTTTTTGGGGTGTCTGTGCAGGGCCAGGGGTTGCACTGGATGATCCCCGTGGGTCCCTTCCCACTCAGGATATTCCATGGTTCTGAGGTTGCCACTTCTCTCTGTGCCAGGTCAGGTATAAAGGAAGCTCTTCCCATTTCTTTGTTCCAGCTTCTGAATGCAGACAAAGCAAATTCCTCCTGGGTGAAGCCCAAATAAAGAAAACTCTGATTTTATGGTTGACTCTTGTATTTGCCTCTAGTGATTGGTTTGTATTCCTTTAATATTGAAATAAGATTCCTACAGAAAGCAGAACACCCGGGAGTATCTCTCTGTAATAACGAGGATGGTGATGTGATTTCTGAATGTAACATTTTTATTTCCTTTCCCTTTTTATTACCACCTTTGCTGGGTTCCTTTGCCCAGAATGTCAATCCTTCACCTTTATGCCTGGGTTTATTTAGAATTGCTGCTTTTTCTGTCCTAGCAATGTATATTTATACATTGGCTCATCACTTATGCAGTTCAGAGTCTGCCTTGGAGCAAAGCCTGAATCCAGCAAGGGTGGATCCCTCACCACAGGGGACACAGGATGGCACAGCTCAGAGTGTGATTTTATATTTATATTATATATTTTTATATTTATATTCTACGATGAACTGCCCTGCCCTGTCCCTTCATATTGAGCATTGCTGTTGCTCCTCGTCTGTCATATGGAAATATTTCATGGAAAAGGAGAGGCAAAAAGAGAGAATGAAATTTAATCGCTTCTCCTTTCTGAGAGCAGCAGCATCTTTCCATCAGCCTGTGCTGGCTTGGTGGTTCTGCCCCTGCTGCAGCTGATATGATATTCCATGGAAATTCTGGGAATTACAGGAATTAGGTGTGAGCTGCAGGCTGCAGAGCCCAGACAGGGAAAAATACCTCTGTGCTGGATTGTTCAGTTTCTCCATGTGCAAAGAGGTGCTGTCCCATGGGAGATGACTCCTGATTCAGCAGACCCAAGTCAAACTCCAGGGATTCCGCTCAGTTGGCAGCTGAGTCCCCAGGAGTTCATCAGGGAGGAGGTGGATGAAGAGGGCTGGATCAGCAGGCAGGATCTGACTTGAAGAGAACAACACTCTTCCCATGCCAAAAAAAGTCTTTTACTAATTCCTTTCCTCCAGGGTTTAAAATCCAGTGTTTTGGCACCAATCCCTACCTGCCTCTGCATGCCCAGAGAAGCTCTGGCTGCCCTTGGATCCTGGAAGTGTCCAGGGCCAGGTTGGACGGGACTTGGAGCAGCCTGGGATAGTGGAAGGTGTCCCTGTCCATGGCAGGGGGGTGGAATTGGATGACCTTTAAGATCCCACCAACCCAACCATTCCCTGATTCCATGATTCCTGTTGTGTTTTGCAGCATCCCCTTCCATCAAGCTCCTCGTGGACGACCCCATCGTGGTGAACCCTGGGGAAGCCATCACCTTGGTATGCGTGACCACAGGGGGAGAGCCGGCGCCCAGCCTGACATGGGTGAGGTCTGCCGGGGTCCTGCCTGACAAGACGGTGCTGAACGGGGGCACTCTGACCATTCCCGCCATCACCACCGAGGATTCCGGCACCTACAGTTGCATCGCCAACAACAACGTCGGGAATCCCGCCAAGAAGTCCACCAACATCATCGTGAGAGGTGAGTTGAGCTGGAAAACCCTTTACTTTTATCTTGGAAGGTTATTCCAATCCTGATCTGGCAGGTTGGCAATGTTCAGCGTTCAGCATTCAGTGTTCAAGGTTCAGTGTTCAACATTCAATGTTCAATGTTCAATGTTCAGTGTTCAATGTTCAACATTCAACGTTCGATGTTCAATGTTCAACGTTCAATGTTCAATGTTCAGCATTCAACGTTCAATATTCAGCGTTCAACATTCAGTCTTCAGCATTCAATGTTCAACATTTAATGTTCAATGTTCAACGTTCAATGTTCAACATTCAATGTTCAACATTCAACATTCAATGTTCACGTTCAACATTCAATGTTCAACATTCAAGGCTCAGTGTTCAGTGTTCAACGTTCAATGTTAAACGTTCAATGTTCAGCGTTCAACATTCGGCATTCAGTGTTCAATATTCAAAGTTCAAAGTTCATCATTCAATGTTCAATGTTCAGCGTTCAATGTTCAACGTTCAGTGTTGAACATTCAATGTTCAACATTGTGTTCAGAGTTCAACATTCAATGTTCAATGTTCAGTGTTCAACATTCGATGTTCAACGTTCAATGTTCAGCATTCAACGTTCAATGTTCAATGTTCAGTGTTCAATGTTCAACATTCAGTGTTCGATGTTCAATGTTCAACGTTCAATGTTCAATGTTCAGCATTCAACGTTCAATATTCAGCGTTCAACATTCAGTCTTCAGCATTCAATGTTCAACATTTAATGTTCAATGTTCAACGTTCAATGTTCAACATTCAATGTTCAACATTCAACATTCAATGTTCACGTTCAACATTCAATGTTCAACATTCAAGGCTCAGTGTTCAGTGTTCAACGTTCAATGTTAAACGTTCAATGTTCAGCGTTCAACATTCGGCATTCAGTGTTCAATATTCAAAGTTCAAAGTTCATCATTCAATGTTCAATGTTCAGCGTTCAATGTTCAACGTTCAGTGTTGAACATTCAATGTTCAACATTGTGTTCAGAGTTCAACATTCAATGTTCAATGTTCAGTGTTCAACATTCGATGTTCAACGTTCAATGTTCAGCATTCAACGTTCAATGTTCAATGTTCAGTGTTCAATGTTCAACATTCAGTGTTGAACATTCAATGTTCAACGTTCAATATTCAATGTTCAGTGTTCAGTGTTCAACATTCAGTGTTCAACGTTCAATGTTCAACGTTCAACATTCATCATTCAGTGCTCAATGTTCAGCATTCAATGTTGTCGTGGTTTGAGCCGTCCCAAAGCTCCCACGAAAAACTACTTCCCTTTCCCCTCCCTCTGGTCAGCTGCACAGGAGAAAGGAATTTCTTCCAAGGTGAGATAAGGATACTGAGAGAAAAAAACCTCTAATTAAGCAGGCTAAAACAGGCTCCAAACTTAAAAATGAGAAGTGAATTTATTACAGAGTTAAAGGAGCAAGCAAAACATTCTCTTAAACACTTTTCCCCCCAAAGTCCCTCCCTCCTTCCCTCAGAAAGTAAGGAGAACCGGGGTGGGGGGAGGTTTCTAGTCAGTTCATTCCTCAGATGTTTTTTCTTCTTGGCAAATATCTGGAGAGGAGGCAGGTTCCCTTCTTCCCTTCTCGCAAGCACCGTGGCAATTTTTGCACAAGTCCTTTTTCCCTCTTGGCGAGCAGCCCACCCGGTCACCGCTGCCCGCATCCTCCTCGCAAGGCCAGGCTGGTCCAAACTTAGGGAGGGGGTGAAACAAGGCCTTTTTTACCACAAATG
>VZRZ01000979.1:67899-80975 GCA_013398175.1 Climacteris rufus
CCCATCCCATCCCATCCCATCCCATCCCATCCCATCCCATCCCATCCCATCCCATCCCATCCCATCCCATCGATGTTCCTTTTATTGCTTCCTGAACAACTTCTCCCGTTCCCTTCTTTAACCAGATCCCTCCTTCTTTTCCACTGTGACTGCAACACATTTTCAGTTCCATTTGACTCTGACTGTGTGACCTTCACCTTCTGTGAAGTGGAAACATCATCCTTGGAGTTAATTTTTCAAAGGGGTGGGATTCCCTGTCAGTTTAAATATAAAATAATGACCTGTGCTCAACATCAGCACAAAACCTTTCCTGAACAAAAAGCACTCCAGGGAAATCCATTTCAAGGCCAGGATTGCTGGAAGTACCTCTGGCATTATGGCTTTAGAAACCGTGTGTGAACTGTAGGAGTGGCTACTAAAAAGAAGGTTAAAGAATAAAAATAGGAGAAAGAAACTCAGATTGTGAAATAAATGAACTTTTGTTGGTTTTTTAAATAGATTTAAAAAGAAACAGAAATCCTATAATATTGTTCTGGCACACCTGCTTCCCTTCTGCTTTCCTGCAAGTGTCTCTTTATCCCAAAGCTTTTTTTTAGGAATTTCCCTTGGGGTTTTAGAGCAGTAAAGGATAAAATTAAGGCAGGGTGTGCATCAGCACCTCTGGAAGGTGCTCAAACTCCAGAAATGTGAGCAGGGCTTCCATGAGCTGCTGCCAAGTGTCAGATCATGGGAAAGGCTCTGGAATTTTACCCCAGAGGTGGGAATTGGGTTTGGTGGCAGTGGTGACAGTCCTCACTCAGCAGGTCGCCCCGGCAGGAGGCTGAGTGATGGCACATCGGACATGTGCTCACTGCCTGGAACCACCTGGGATGAGCTGGGAATTCTAAAATCCTAAAATTTTGGTTTTTCCATGGAACTAACAGAAGGAGCTATTTTTCCATCCTTCTTTTCCTCTCTGTATTCTGGGAAGGGCCCCCAGCAAGTGGGAGAATTGAATAAATTTCCGGACGTGGGTTCTGGCACGTGTGGTCAACGGCTGGAATAATCTGGGACTGGTTGGGCATTCTGGCTCCAGCATGCCAAGGCTAAAATGTTGGATTTCCCAGGAAACTGGCAGAAGGACCTTTTATGCCATCCTTCTTTTCCTCTCTGTATCCTGGGAAAGTTCCCAGCAAGTGGGAGAATTGAATAAATTTCGGGACGTGGGTCTGGCACGTGTGGCCACTGCCTGGAATCATCTGAGACTGACTGGGAATTCTGAAATCCTAAACTGTTGGGTTTTCCATGGAACTGTCAGAAGGAGCTTTTCCCCCATCTCTCTTTTCCCCTGAGCATTCTGGGAAGGGCTCCCAGCACGTGGAATTTAATTAATTTTGGGATGTGGGTCTGTGGTGGCCTTGGCAGTGCTGGGATAACACCAGGACTCGATGGTCTCCAAGGGCTTTTCCAACCTCAGTAATTCTGATTCTCCAGCTTATTTCATGGCTGGAAAAATCCAGAGGCCTTGGCAAATACCCACACACATCTCCTCCATGGAGAGCTGCCCTTTGTGATGGGATTTGAACGAGACAAGATTTTAACCAAGCAAACCTGGTCTTGCAGCACATCCAGGGTGTTGCTGCAGTCATAAGCTACCACTGTGCTCCCTAAAAGTTTACAGCTCTGGGAATGAATGTGGAAAAAAGTGGAGCTTCAGAGTTGAATAAGTCCATTTATTTTTATTATCTGCAGGAGCAGGCTCAGGCCTGTGAGCTCTTTCCAGGCTGGAGGATCATGGATGAGTTCATAAAAGGCTTTCCTATAAAAATGTAGATGGTTTATTGATTCTTCTGCCCTTTCATTAGGACTACCCAGAAATTTTGTGATCAAGAATCTGATTTTTAAAGGAGTTTGCTGCTCTGCAGAATATCATAAGGTGCCTGTTGGGCGCCGTGTGTCTGGAAGGATTTGCCAGAAAGGATTTCAAGAGGTTGGATTAATTTGATCCCTCTCTTTCTGAGCCTTGTTTGTGTCTGCTTCAGGTGGACACAGTTTTTGTCCATTTTTCCCTGGGAGTGCTGGTGACAGTGGAATTTGAGCCCAGGTGTGCCCAGGTAGCCAAAGCCAAAGGCACCTGGATTGGAGCAGGAATTGTGTGGCAGCAGGACCAGGGAGCTGGCTTTCCTGATTGTCCCCTGTGCTGGCACTGCTGGAGAACCTTGAGTGCCATGTCCAGTTCTGGGCCCTTGTGACCAGAAGGACCTGGAGGGGCTGGAGTGTCCAGGGCAGGGAACGGAGCTGGGAAGGGGCTGGAGCCCCAGGAGGGGCTGAGGGATCTGGGAAAGGGGCTCAGCCTGGAGCAAAGGAGGCTCAGGGGGCCCTGCTGGCTCTGCACAGCTCCTGCCAGGAGGGGCAGCCAGGGGGGAAAAAGGGCTCTGCTCCCAGGGAACAGGGACAGGAGCAGAGGGAACGGCCTCAGGCTGGGCCAGGGGAGGCTCAGCTTGGACAGCAGCAGGAATTTCCCCATGGAAAGGCTGCTCAGGCATTGGAACTGCCCAGGGAGGTTTGGAGTCCCCATCCCTGGAGGTGCCCAAGGAATTCCTGGATGTGGCACTCAGGGCTCTGGGCTGGGGACAGGGTGGGGATGGGCACAGCTTGGACTCGATGATCCTGAAGTGCTTTTCCAACCTTAAAGATTCTGGGATTTCACTGGGGACAAGGATAAAGGTTATTCTTACTCTTGGTTGGCAAAAAGTTATTAATTACTACAGCTGATAATTTTTTTTGGCAGGGTTGTGGTGTTGTACTTTGATATTATTTTAGATCTTGGCTGATAATACGTGATGAGGTCTGGGTTGTTTTAACAACATTATCTTTTTGGCAGAGAAAAAACAGAGTTTTTCCAAGTTTTTTCTCATCTTGAAGTGGGAGGAAACCAAGAGGAGAAGGCTGAGTTCCCAGTGGTTGGTTCTGATGTTACCAAAGTGCTTTGCTCACCTTGAAATGTGTTTTAAGATACTTTTATTGGTGCATCAAACAACTGTGACTGGGATTTTTAGGTCTCTGCCCATCTGACAAATCCTTTTGGAAAGTTTTATAGGAACCTGGTGTATTTTTGAGGCATTGAAGTGTGGGAGAAAAACAAAGTGTTGAAGGGAAATGCATTCCATGTTGGAAGAAATCCAGGCTCCAAGGAAATGCTGCAGTCCAGGAAAGCTCCTGGGCCACCCCAGAAACAGGAATAGGGATAATGCAGTGTGGCAGCCTTGGAACAGGGAGTTGCTCTGAGTTTTGGGAGAATGGATGAGTTTCACATGCAAAGAGGAGAGGGAAGTTTCACCATGTCTTACTTTGGGGCAGGAAAACTCAGCAAGACTTTTTTTTTGGACAGCTTTGGCACAAGAATTACATTTGTAAAGGCACTGGCCCTGGAAAACACCCAGCTGCAACATTCCAAGGATTTATAACTTGTTTGGCAAGTGCACAGCCCACTGGGGGTGGTGGCAGCTTCTCTGAAGGGTTTAATTTGTATCCCAGTTCTTGTCTGGCTTGTCACAAGATTCCTGAATTCCCATTTTCCTGTGGGATGGGGCAGGCCCAAGCCACCACTCCAGCCACACATCCATGTCTTGGCAAGCTGGGATTTTGTGGCCTAGTCAATGTTTTGGCTTTTTCCCTCCCTTTTTTTCTGCTTGGGGTTACAAACACTATAAAATTTCAGCTGCCAAGTTGTCCCTGCTGCTTCTTGGTCAAACTTCTGCATTTTTTTGTTATTTCCCCCTCATGTATCACCGTGATATGTTGGAATCTCATCCATGATCTGTGTCTCCTTAAGACTGGGAGGAATCAGCCTTCCATGAGGACAGGTGGAAGGACACAGCAACTTCTGTCTCAAAACCCAGGGACACCACTGGGACAGCTCCTGGTTTTTCCAAGCAGGGAGCTGAGGGCGAGAGTTTGTGTAGTTTCCATCCCTGGAGGACTTCAATCCCTGGAAAACCTGGTGTGAGCTGGAGATTGGACAAGGAACCTCCTGAGGTCAATCCCACCTGGGTATTTTATGAATCAGGGAATGGTTTGTGCTGGAAGGGATCTTAAAAACCATCTAATCCCAACCCCCAGTGTCTTTGCTCTCCTGATGCTGCTGATTTCTGTGGAATATTTCTTTCTAAAAGCAGTTAAAAGAGGAACCATGCTGTGTTTCTCACCCTTTGATCTCAGCTTCATCTCTTTAATGGATCAGATTTTGAGTAAGTTGTAAACTGAAATTTTCATCATTAGAAAAGAGCCTAAACCTCCCCCTCCTTCAAAAGAGCAGCAGTGAAGGAACGAGGAGCTAATTAAGCAGAGCACACGGAAAAACAGACACCTGCCACATGGAATAATAAATCCTTTTCTTTTTCAAAATTAGCAGCATTTCTAAAAGTGGAGACAAAACCTGAAGTCTCTCTTCGGGATTTGCATTTAAATTGAAAGTGGGGATGCATCTGGGCTTGGAAGTGCCAAATAATTACTTGATATTAAAAAGTTTGGAGGTGCTTTAGGAGAAGACGCTTGACATCTTAATTGTTCTGAGAGCTGCTGGAAGTTTAGGATTTAAAAAAACTTCCAGCTCAAACCGTGTTGACAGAAGCAAAAGGAGCTGGTGGTGAAATGCTGGGAACGTGGGGCTTTTTTTAGCAAGAATTTGCTTCAAGCCTGTCTTGGGATGCAAAGGGAACATTCAGGAAGCATAATTTTCTCACCGTTATCTCACAGAGTCCTTTCCTCATGGATTGGAAAGCATTGGAGCAGGCTGCCCAGGAAGGGGTGAAGTCATCATCCCTGGAAGTGTCCCCAAAAAGTGAGGATGTGGTGAACTTGGTTGTGGTGAACACAGGGGTGGTGCTGATTGATGGTTGGACTGGATGATCTCAGAGCACTTTTCCAACCTTAACAATTCCATGATTTTAAATGCCTTATTTCAGGAATTTGAATTTTGACAGTGGTCTGTGTTGTTGTGTCCTCCCTAAAAGCTCTGGATATTTATGTAGTTACTCTGTTTTGTAATGGTCTTTTAATTATTTTGGGTTTCCTTCTGACCCAGACTGTGCTCTTATGACTGGAACTGCATCCCAGTCTGGGGTTCTCAGGACAAGGAAGGTGTGGATGTGTGGAATGGATTTCCCAGAGAAGCTGTGGCTGCCCCTGGATCCCTGGCAGTGCCCAAGGCCAGGCTGGATGGGGCTTGGAGCAGCCTGGGACAGTGGGAGGTGTCCCTGGTTCCTTTCCACCCAAACCATTCCAGGATTCTGTGCTCTGCTTTCACTGTGCTGAGCTGACATCCACAAACTGTGGCTTTGGGGTGGGGTTTTGCTCTTCTCTTTCTGAATTAAACCAGAAATCTGTAATTTTCTCTTTTTTATTTTCCTCTCAAATATTTTCTTGGTCATCAATAGCAAATGAGAGTTTTTTGGCACAAATAAATCAGAGTTTTCGCCGTTCTTTATCCACAAAACAGTGTCAAAATGTATTTTAATATAACACAATGATGTTTGACGACCATGCTGTGATAATCACCAGCCAAAAAGATTTTTTGGACAGTTGTTAAATTGTCTCTACTCAGAAACTGGAGTTTAAGGCCATATCCTGGAGAACACTGAAGACAGACCCAGCTTTGTTGCCCACAGCCAAAATAAACAAAGACTTCGTGTCTCTTTGGAGCTGGTGATAAGAACTTTGATTTTTCTTGTCTTGATTTGATAGCAGTGGACAAGTTACTGAAGAAACATCAGAGAAGGATTTCCATGGGTTTTTCTTCAGTGGGAATGAGGCTTTTGGTCAGTAAAGAGATCCATTTAGGCTGGAAATCCACATAAAAGTCGATATGGACTGCAGGGCTGTTCCCATGGTGTGGTACTGGAGCAGATTTCTTTGTTTCATCCACCAGCACAGAGTTCCAGAGTGGTTTGGGTTGGAAGGGACCTTAAAGCCCATCCAGTGCCACCCCTGCCATGGGCAGGGACACCTCTCACTGTCCCAGGCTGCTCCAAACCCCGTCCAGCCTGGCCTTGGGCACTGCCAGGGATGAGGAATCCATGGAATAACCATGCCAGGGCCTCCCCACCCTCCCAGCCAGGAATTCCATCCCAGTATCCAACCTAAATCTCCCCTCCTTCAGCTTAAGGCCATTCCCCCTTGTCCGGTCACTCCATCCTTGTCCAGGGGCGTGAATCAAGTTCATTCATGAATTTAATTATTGAGACAGAGAAATCTACACCCAGCCCTATTTGGGGGATATTGGATGGTGGCTCTGACCAACCAATGCCTGATAAAGCATCAAGAGGGTTTAATCTTTGGTTTCTTGCTTGCCTGGGGAATGTGGTGGGAATGTGGTGGGAATTTGGTGGGAATGTGGTGGGATGGTCCCTCTCTAACCAGCATTATCTGCTCCCTCAGGCTCTATGATCCCCCAAATTAAACACAGAGGGTTTTTTATTACCGCGATGCCCCGTTATTTCGGCTTATCCCGGTAATCAGTCGAGACGCAGAATTAATGAGAGCTGGAGTCCGAAAGTTCTTGTTCAGAGCAAGGGCGGAAAGAGGGGGAAAACCCCTTTCGTTTAATTCTTATATACACTTTTAGAAATCACAGATCATTGGAGAAAGTTAACACTTCCGTCTCTAACTATATTGGTTACAAGAAGTGTCCGTCAAAGGGGATCTGTGTCCATGGGAAAGGAATGTAAAAAGATAATTTTTACAACAACATAGCTATGTTTACAGAAATCGTCCTTGAGACTGTCTAACAGAGAAAACTAGCTATTTTACAGTGAAAAATGGGCAACAGTTTTTTTCTGTGTTTTTTCTACAGTCCAAGTCTGTGATTGCTTTGCAATTAACTGCATTTATCACCATAACACAGCAAAACTCAGAAGTGATGTAGCAGAGCAGTGACATGAGCTGAAATGTGTCCTTTCCTCTGCTGTTTGAGGCTTAAATCAGATTATTCCAGGCAACACCAATAATTCAGAATTCCTGCAGTACAGTATCACTTGATGGAGAGCTGTACATGTTTTTTGATATTTAAGAGTGAACCAAGTAATTTTATTTTTTCCTGATTTCTCAATGATGACTTGAGAAAGATCCCGTGGAACCACCAAACCAGAACCAGGTGTTTACACCACATTTATTAAATATATCCATTCCCTGTGTTGAACTTGTGGATTTAACTGCCTGCTGAATGTCTTTATTGCTGGATTTCTCTGTTACAAAGCTGGACAGGTACAGCTCAGCTGTGTCTGGCTCTCCACAGCTGCACAAAAAAGCAAAGAATTGCTCCTGGAGGAAAAGTGGAGTTTTTCCTTTTCCTCCATAAAATCTGGATGGAGGCAGACTCCAAGGATGAGGAAAGGTGGCTTCTGGAGATGTCTTGATGGATTAGGACAAAGGGTTTTGTTTGGGAATACACCTTACAAATCTTTTAGGAACTATCTCAGACATTTGTGGTGAGGCTGTGAAGGTTTGTAGGAAGGCAGGGATGCTTTCCCCAGCTCCAGGGAGATGAGGGATCTGCTGGGATGGAAGCAAGAGGGATGATAGGAGTAACTTCCTTTTTGTTGTGAAACAGAAATCATGGCAAAGGCCTTAATCCAAAGCACAGAGAAGTCATGGAATGTCATCATTCCCTCTGGTAGCTTTGGAGATCTTTAGATCAGATCTGACAGGGTGCCCAGAGAAGCTGTGGCTGCCCCTGGATCCCTGGAAGTGCCCAAGGCCAGGTTGGATGGGACTTGGAGCAGCCTGGGACAGTGGGAGGTGTCCCTGCCATGGCAGGGGTGGGATGGGATGATCTCTAAGGTCCCTTCCCACACAAACCACTCTGGAATTCTTTGGTCCCTTCCTTGTTGTGTCTCTGCAGGCCTCCAAAGTAAAGTGGAGAGTCTTTCCAAGAAGATAAAAAAAATTCCTGCATCTGAGAAGGGAACATGGAGGGATCAGGAACAGCTGGGCCCCAGGAAAGGTTTCCTGCCTGGTCTGACCCCGGGGATGCAGCTGAACCACAGAACTCCCCAAACTCCTGGCAGTGAGGGGGATCTGGATGTGAAGATATTGACACATAGCTGATGAAATTCCCCTTCTGGGTGCTCAGGAACAAGGGCCAGACCGGATTCTGAGCTCCCCAAACCTCCAGCATCTGCTCCAAGACCATGCAGAGCCTTACATCTGTGTGGGTTCTCCTCTTGTTCCCTGAGAATGGCTTAAAACAAAATCACTGACAAAACATGAGGGGGAGCAACCAAAATTAGTCCAATCCTCTTGTGGGGAGGGCACAGGAGATGCCTCGTGTGGCCTCTGGCTGCTCAGTGGAGGTTAAAATCTGAGATTTGCAGTGTTGCTGCTCCATGTCCCCCTTGTCACAGGCTGCACACAGACACAGCCACCAGCAAACACAAATCCAGGCATTCCCTGTGTCCTGCATCCACCTGGGAAGGCCAACAGCTCTTGTGTCAGTGCTGGTGTTTGAGCCACTGGAAATGTGCATTGGTGAGATAGGAACATGGGGAAGCATTAAAGGAGAATTTGGGGTTGGTCAGGGTGGGGGTGGGAAGAAACAACTGAACCTGATGAATGCAAATAGGCCTTGGCTGAGATCCTGAAATGCATCTTATTACTTTGAAAATATAATTAATGAGGGAGGGCAGAGGCTGTTTGTGAGGAGTTTGAGAACAAAACTCGTTTCATCTTTGGTTGTTTGATCACATCCTACTTCTTTGGGGCCTCTTTGGAGAAAGGCTGGCACTTTGCTGAGTCTCAGGGAACAGTTACAGATTTATTTGCACATTTGCTGCCGTTTCATAGCCCCGTGTGTTGGTGATGTTCTGAAATCCTGGCTGGGAAGCAGCTGGGCTTGGCAGGGCTGCAGCATCTCCCACATTGTGCTGGTTAATCAGAGAGTCCTGGAATGGTGTGGGCTGGAAGGGACCTTAAATCCCACCCAGAGCCACCCATGCCCTGGCAGGGACATCTTCCACTGTCCCAGGCTGCTCCAAACCCCATCCAGCCTGGCTTTGGGCACTGCCAGGGATCCAGGGGCAGCCACAGCTTCTCTGGGAATTCCATCCCAGCCCCTCCCCACTCTCCCAGCCAGGAATTCCTTCCCAATATCCCATCTAAATCTCTCCTGTTTTAGTTTTAAACCATTCCCCTTTATCCTATCTGTCTCTGCCTGTCTAAAAATCCCTTGACTTTGTGTCTCTTTATTTCTGTGTCTTACCCCGTGGAAACCTTGCAGTGATGTGTCAGATGTAACACATGGAAAAGCCAGAGGCAGAATCCATGGCATGGCTCTATTTCCTTGGCATTTTATAGGGTGATGCCTCGAAAAGGTGACCCAGGATCCTACAGATGAGGATAACCCAAGGCACTGCTGTATGGGATTGCTGGATGCTACTCCATGGTGCACAAATCCCTTTTCCACTGCCCAGGATCAGCTCAGCTCAGTTCCCAAGAATTTATGTGGTGTAAATCAGGGAAGTCTGAAGGGCTTTGGGTTTGAAGGGACCAGAATGATTTGGGTTTGAAGGGACCTCAAAGATCATCTTGTTCCAAACCCCTTCTGCCTGCACAAAACAGCTTTGACCCAAATTTTGAGGTTCTGCACCCTTTCTTACCTTGGAGTTGTTACGTTAACACCACAACAAAGGAGGGAGGAAAGTTACCATGACTTTCCTATTAGACTTTGTTCAGTTATAGGAATGAGAAACTGCTGAAAATTCAGAAATAAAAATAGTTTATTGAGGTTATTAGCAACTAATTTGGGCTGAAACGTTCTGCTGGTCGTGCCCATCGAGCTCTTTTTTTTGATTTTCCCCTGCCTGAAAATGATCTGCATAAAATATTGACTGTTTTTTTGTGTGGGTAAGCATTGTTTGTTCTGCCATTTCCAAAAAAAAAAATAAAAAAAAAGAGCTCAGCTCGTGTCTCAGAGTTTCTGGCTCTGGCAGTTTCCAACTGGTTCATCCTCGTGACTCCAAGTGTGTGGTAATGCTGATTCCTGGGAACTGGATGAGGTTTTCCCAGGGGAAGGAGAGAGGCTCAGTAGAGACATGTGCAAAAAATTTAATCTTGATTAAAGTCATGAAGCTTTCTTAAATAAATAGAAGTAAAGGAATGATATGAATAAATTAAATTAAATAAATAAAATCAACCAGTTGCATGCTTGAATACATGATTAAAACTAAGTAGCAGCATCCAGAATGATGTTTTTCCTAGAAAAAATAACAAAATTTCCATTCTCTCCTTAAAAATGTTCTTCTTCCTCAGTGGAAGCAGTCTCTCCCACCCTGTGGGACTGGATGTAAATAGCTCAAATTTAGGCTTTTTTCCCACTTTGAAAAGGCAACCTAATTATTAAATAAATGTTAATTCTTTTCCACGTTGTGGAAGTGCTCATTCAGCGTGGCATTTGCAAGTCCCAAAGTGTTGTTTTGTTCAAGGAGCTACTGAATTGACAAAATTGAGCCTGAATTTAACATTTTCACCACTGAAAGGAGCAGACTGAGATTGCCTAGAGTGTTTGGGGCCTCAGACATCGATTTCCATTCATTGTTTCACATGGGAAAAATAATTATTAACCGAAGTATGGGATCGACAGAGCCCCTGCCAGGGCCTAAAGGGGCTCCAGGAGAGCTGGAGAGGGACTGGGGACAAGGGCTGGAGGGACAGGACACAGGGAATGGCTTCCCAGTGCCAGAGGGCAGGGTTGGATGGGATATTGGGAAGGAATTCCTGGCTGGGAGGGTGGGGATGGAATTCCCAGAGAAGCTGTGGCTGCCCATGGATCCCTGGCAGTGCCCAAGGCCGGGTTGGATGGGGCTTGGAGCAGCCTGGGACAGTGGAAGGGGTGGGACTGGGTGGGCTTTAAGGTCCTTCCAAAACTCTGGAATTCTGTGAAATGGATCCTTTGCTGAAATGCTCCACATATGAGGGGACTGTGCATGGGTAGGGGGCAGAGGGAATGGGAGAGGAACCCAGGGAATTGGGAAACCTCTCAGTGGAAATCACCACCAATAAATGGTGGATTTAAATATTGATCTTCCAGTACTTCTATTTAACCTCTATTCTCTGATTTCTAAACAATATTTTTATTTTGGCACATTCCAGATGGGAAAACTTGAATAAACCTACAGCTTTCCTGTACAGGGAAAAAGGGAGCTTGGGAATGTGTAAGGAGCATTTTCTGTTCAGTACATCAAGTACCTGTGCACTGGAAGGCTTTAATGGCTGATTCTGGAGCACTCTCCCAAAAATAAGGATCATCCCAACACTGCTTTGGAGCACTCAGGTTGTTGAAGTCAGCGGGGCTGGATCCTTGAAAAGTTTTGTGCTCATTGAAAGAAAAATCAGGGAAGTGAGTTGCAGGAATATTTTGCTCTTGGAGATGCTGGAATGCCAGGAGAAGATGCTGCTTTCATGGGGGAGATGGTGGGAAAGGAGGTTTTCCAGAGTTGCTGTGCCCCTGTGTAGGTGTTCCCTCAAAAAATTCCCATCTGAAACCCTGAGATTGCCAAATCTCTGCCCTGATGTGAATTATAGAATAAATGAATTTGTTCTGCTGCTTTGGTAGTCTTGGATGCAGGAGAGATTCCCAGATGGACTGGAGGTGACCCCACCGGTTGTATCACTGATTTTAGGGTGATATTCCCATTTTCCCAGTGCTTCTCCCAGTGCTCTGACAGGACAGGGCTGAGGAAGAGCCTGTAAATCCCTCCAGAGATGGATAACAATCCCTGAAGGCTCAGGGATTATTTTGGTTCCTCCTCAGCTGTCAGCAGCTCAGCCTAATTTAGGTGCTGTGGCTTCCTATTTTTCACGGTGGCAGTGACAGCACTTTGGTGCTGTGTTCTCTGGGATGGAATTTGATCGGGGTTTTGGATCCTAGGAAAAGTTAACCTTGTGTTTAATGTGGCCATTGGAAGGTTCAGTGACTTTCCAAGCATTAAAAATCCCAGAATGGCTTGGGTGGGAAGAAACCTGAAAGTTCATCTTGTTCCATCCCTTGGGCAGGGACACCTCCCACTGTCCCAGGCTGCTCCAAGCCCCATCCAACCTGACCTGGGACAATTCCAGGGATCCAGGGGCAGCCACAGCTTCTCTGGGCACCCTCTGCCAGGGCCTCTCCACCCTCACAGCCAGGAATTCCTTCCCAATATCCACCCTCATCATAAAAAATTTCTACCTAATATCTCACTTTTTAACTAAAAATAAAGCCCTATGGCTGCAGCCCTTTGTAAAATCATATTCAGGCATCAAATGAAGCCAAATTTGTGCTTAATTATTTAAAAAATGTTATTTTTTGTGTGTTGCAGCCTTAAAAAAAGGACGGTTTTGGATCACCCCTGACCCCTATCACAAGGATGACAACATCCAGATCGGGCGGGAGGTGAAGATCTCGTGCCAGGTGGAAGCCATCCCTTCGGAGGAGCTCACCTTCAGCTGGTTCAAGAACGGGCGTCCCCTGAGGAGCTCGGAGAGGATGGTGATCACCCAGACCGACCCTGACGTCTCCCCTGGCACCACCAACCTGGACATCATCGACCTGAAGTTCACGGACTTCGGGACGTACACGTGCGTGGCGTCCCTGAAGGGCGGGGGCATCTCGGACATCAGCATTGATGTCAACATCTCCAGCAGCACAGGTCAGAAGGGGCTCCCTGGGGGCACTTTGGTTCTGATGGAGCCATGCCACGGAGTTCCTTTCCTCATGGAAAAAGGGTGGAGCCATGGAGAGCTTCTCACCGCCGGGATTTCCAAGCAGACCGGGCTGGGTGGGGCTTGGAGCACCCTGGGGTGGTGGGAGGTGTCCCTGCCCATGGCAGGGGGTGGAATGAGATGAGTTTTGAGGTCCCTTCTGACCCAAACCATTCTGGGATTCCATGATCCTTGATCAGGGGCTGAGTTGCTTTGATTAAACAGCAGAAAGCTGAGGAAATGCCCCGTGGGATCATTTTCATCCATGGAGATGCTCCAAGGGCTGGAGCCAGGCTGGGAGAGCTGGGGGTGCTCACCTGGAGAGGAGAAGGCTCCAGGGAGAGCTCAGAGCCCCTGCCAGGGCC